>CM071871.1:40280045-40373264 GCA_036759665.1 Gynandropsis gynandra | reverse complement strand
ACCGAGCAAGAAAGGCTAAACAAGCCACCGAGTTTCTCTACGCCCATAACGCGGCCCGTGTGGCTCACGGCATGCCACCACTTCGTTGGGACGTGGACTTGACCCGGTTCGCGTCCAAATGGGCGAAAAAACGCAAATCAGATTGTAAAATGATCCATTCGGGTGGTCCGTACGGAGAGAACATATTCTGGTCGCGAGGAGTAATGTGGTCACCGTCGAAGATCGTGGCCAAATGGGCAGGTGAAAGATCGTACTATAATCTTAAGACGAATTCATGTTCACCAGGAGCCATGTGTGGTCACTATACACAGATTGTATGGCGAGCCACCACCGCCATTGGTTGCGCCACCGTTAAGTGCGACGGCGATGTGGGTTACTTCACCGTATGTGAATATAATCCACCGGGGAATTACGAAGGAGAGACACCTTTTGATGCTTTCGCAAACCTAGCCACCAACCCTAATTAATGTCAATGATTCTTATTAATCAATTTTTTATTTTCTTATAAGATATTACATTTTTCATTATATATATATATATAGTAATGTTTATTATATTGCCATACCGTTTCCTTTAGGATAGCTTTCATGGGTGCTTTGTATGTTTGTGGATTTTCTCTTTTCCTTAAAAAAAATTGTTCTTTTTTATATATTGATATTAACAGTGATAATAAAAATATTTATAAAATGGTATTATTAAATAAATATATATGTGTTCCAAATATTTAATGGGCTTGAGTTTGGGCCCATGGACTGATGAGTTAGGCCCATTAAATACCATGCAAGTGACTGGATTTACTAGGTTCTTTTTTTCCCGTGACCGTCTTCGTCGTTGAAGCCTGAAACCCTAAAGCTCTGCAAAGGAAAAACCCTAGGGATTTCGTTTTCAGAGATGAGTCTCCTCCGCAGTGTAATTAGGTCCAGGTTTGGTCACAGGCTGTCTGATTCGATCTCCTCTCGTCCATCTTTTCAATGTCTGAACGACTCGAGGAAATGTTTTTCCACCGAGAGGCAACAACATCCCGAAGGTTCGCCTGTCGACGGTTCTTTCGAGCATTTTTTAAAATTTCAGGCGAAATATTATGTCGGAGATTGTGGGGTTTGAATGTGCTTAGAGGAACAATTTCATGATGTGTATCATTTAGAAAATCATCATTGGTCTAGTCTGTGCGAATATGAGTTTAAATTACAATATAGGAGAGTATGCATTTTGATAGTGTTTCATCGTATTTTATTATCAGGGCCTGTTTATGCGAGATTGTCGCCTTTCACAAGACGTACTCTAAAGACAGATGTATTGACCTTGCTCGATGGGTGCAATTTGACACCTAATGATGTCAAATTCAGCTACCAAACCCGTGTAGGCTTTGCTCCTTTTGGAACGTAAGTCTTAGCTTAGATGATGTTCTGTCTGATTCCAAAAAAAACATCATTTGTTTGTCATGTTTGAGATGTGTCATCGATTATGTTTCAATTTAGATCAGTTATGTTATATGTTTGGACATCTGCTCAGTTCTTGAGGGGGTTTTCATGGTATATCAGGTTTGTGCAGTTTCCTTCTAAGGCCTCCTATGAAAATGCTGTGCGGGTAATTGCAAGGAAGGGAAAAATGTACAAACTAGAAAGGGTAACCCTTTTAATAAGTTTAATGTTTTTCCATTGTGTGCATCTTATTACAACTTTATAATTTATCGATATGTGTGGATTGCTAGGTTGTTCGTAATCTGTGGGACTCTGTATCACCGTATGATGGGAAAACCGTGAGTTTTTTACATTTTTCTATCGTATTAAGGTCCTACCATCTAGCATGCCTTGACAGTTTTTCGAATATATGATTGCTGTTGGGTTAGATATGTTAAAAGTTTGAGCCATCCTCAGGTTTTACTGCATCATATTCCTTGGAATGCTGTTATAGATGACATAGATCGCTTCCTGTCTGGCTGTGAATATGATCCAACCATATCCTTCGTGACGAGGTCAGTTGTAGTCTTCGTGCTTTCTTGCTTATTGTTGTCTTTTTGGTTGTGTTTGTTTACTTGATGTTAGCTGTAATTTGATTCTCATAATTCTAGATCCAGTAATGTCCTGTTTACTTGTAATCTTTAAATTACATTTGCTTGAATTGATATATATTTCTGAATATAATTAGGATCCAATATCTGCCTTACGATATGATCCAAGTTCATAGTGATTTGAAATAAGCTCTGTCTCCAAACAGGCAATAATGAAAAAACAAATAGAAAAAATGCCAATAAACATAACATTTCATGAAATTTGTATTATTTTCTCGAATTTTCTAGATAGCTTTGACTGTTTACTGTCCGTGATTTTCACACATCCTGGCTGATTCTCCAAATCTGAAGGTTGTTATGCTTTATAACATTTAGAAACTATAAATATGGATTTATTGGTAACAAGAACATGAAGCAAGTGCATTTTCTTCCTTTACCATGCAGCCCTGGAATTCCTGATCCTATTAGGACGGCGGTGGTGCATTTCCCATCACAAATCGAGGCAATGAATGCATTCATTACAAAAAACAGGAACTTCTGTCTCAACAGTCAAATTATGATGCAAGTGCTCCAGTAATTTCATAGGTTCCTTTCCTTAACCTTCTCTATTGCAATGAAACCTCAAGTAGAATATACAAAGCACATTTAGTTGCTTTGTTTCATGATCAAGTGATTGGTCTGGTAGTTTCTCACGATTGCCCTTGTGGTAAAAAGTCGAAACTTAGTGATACTGAAACTGTGGTCTGATTATGCAGAAATCGATGAAGAATAAATCATGGTTTCCTAGTATAGAATCAATATGACTGATATCATCTCATTTATCGATTTGGGGATTTTCGAATCAGAAAAGCATAGAAGAAAAAAGATGGTAGCTTTTGGTTTTCTTTATGTGTTGTTTTGCTAAAGCTGTTATCTTTGGATGCTTATGTTGTCAAACAAGCCATCTATCTTTAAAAAAGTGAGCAACTTTATTACATTTTCTTAACCAAAAAGAGCTTTAAGGGTCTAAGATAGTAATTTGCACATGTTTTTCCTTAGTGGGTGATCATATCATATGCACAAGTCCTTGATCCATTTGGGTCGGTCCTCCATAGATTATGGGCCCGACTGGTGGAAACGCAGCGTTTGTGCTTGCATTTGGCGGCGTTTACGCTTGCGTTTGACGGCGTTTTGTTTTATTTTGTCTGAATGGTGGAAACGATGCGTTTGCGGGCGACTGCGACTAGAAACGAATGGTAGAAAACTGTTGCGATTGCATTTTGAGCAAAATTACCAAAATAGACAATTGTTAATAAAAGAATTTATTTTAATTTTGTTCTTTATTGTATACTTTTAATTATAATTTTTAGATATTTGAATATACAATATATATAGTTGTGATTAATATAAATTATAATATATATACAAACATATTTATTTATATATATATATATTTACGATAAATATGAACTATGAGAGAAGAGAAGAGAAAGGGCAAAGTTAGAGGTATTTCGATAATTTTATCGAAAATGTGTTAAAACACATACATAACGCATCTAAATACTAGATTTTTAAATTTTGCGTTTCGTGGCGTCTGCGTTTCCCTGTGACTCCACCAGTCGTTTTAAATGTCGCCTGCAGTCGCTACATTTGCGTTTTTTGGCGACTCCATCAGTCGGGCCCTATACGATGCTTCTCATCAGTCTAAGAATCATGAAAGAAGTTAGCTAGATTTACCCTTTTGGTAGTAGTTAATGCTTATGCTTGGTTCCTACATGTGGATCCATCTTTGTCAAGTTGATTGATCGAAGAACTCGAGGATTATCTATTGGGAAGCAATGACATGTGAATTAGATTGGTAAATTTGTCCACATTGAGAGAAAAAAGGACAATTATCACACGGATTCCGAAGACTTTTATGGGATGAATTCATTTTGGGGATTGGAGACATGAGAGAGTGAGAAAAGTGGACAAATATACATAGAGAGTAGTGTTATAACAAATAGTCATGCCCTCATGTTCCATCAAAGTTTGTGAATTATTAATCTCTTTTGTTTTATATTTTTTTACACTATTTTGAAGGAAACAAAAGCAAAACTATAAGAAAATAAAGTTAAGAAGAATGAAGAAGCCATTGATGGATGGATGGATGGATGAATGGGGGGCCAAACCTTCTCTTTTATCCTTTCACCATTTTCCTCTTGTTCCTTTGCTTTTTGTTTGATCAAATAAAAACATTTTTTGCCTAACAACTAAAATATGAACATTATTGATTTCAATTATGGTCGAGAATTTGGTTATTCTTAAATGGAATACGATTTTATTTTTATATATTTTGAGGTTATTAATGGGTTTATTACTACTCCCTCTAGCTTGAGGTTATCTCAAGATAAAAACTCATAATTTAGAGTAAAAATTTTTTGTTTCATTCATTTACCCCTTAGCTAAAATATGATTTCTTGTATATGATAAAATTTATTAATTTTCATGTCAAGAGTACTCATCTATAATATTTTATTCCACTGCTTTTGTATAACATAAAGTCCAAGCCCCGGTTGATAATTATGTCTATCACCAACAAATGCTAAAGATAAACTTTTGCCAACTCTTCTCTCATTCCTCTTTTTCCTTTTTTATATATATATATACATGTTAATAATATTAATCAATGAAATCAAAGCCGACAATCATCTCTTTTGTTCCACACCCCTTTATTTAATTTATCTTAGAATAAAAGAAAAAAAAATCTTCAATTATTTAACATATAATATATACACGCAAGCGTATATATATAAACAACATGGCCTCAAATCTTCAATATTCTCATCAAAAGTAAAAGAAAAAGCACAAGATCCAATATGGAAGAAGAAACCATGATCATAATGGGAACACTCTCAACACTCTCATCTCAAAGCCTCACAAATCTCACTCATTCAATCCTAATTCTCTCCCACTACCATCGCCGCCGTCTCTCCGCCGTGATTTCTTCCTCCGTCACCTCCTCGCTCTCTCTCTCCCCCACAAAACTGTCCTCATCGGCCGCCACTTTCTTTCCCTCCTTCACCCCCTTCTTTTCCACCTTTACTCTCCTCCACCCTCTCCGACCACCATGATGAGGCTCCGGGATCTCGACGCGGTGGTGCTTCTCCTCTTCCTATGCGAAACCCACCAGCTCGACCCGGATGTCCTCGAGACCTCTCCAGACAGATGGAGAGAAATTCTTAGCAAATTATACTCCGATATAATGTTAAATACTCCGTCCGGTATCTGGACATGTAATGCCGGAATCTTGATGCCGTACATCGAAATACTCGTTAGATGTAAAAGGTTTGTAGATATAATGGGTGGTGGTCACGGCCGCATTGGAGGAGTAAGAAAGGAAGGTAAAGAAGTAGCCGCGTCCCGAGCCGCCGTAGTGGCTCTCAAAGGAGTGGAGGTCGCCGAAGGAGAAACGGAGTGTGTGATATGTAAAGAAGAGATGAAAGAAGGAAGGGACGTTTGTGAGATGCCATGTAAGCATTTGTTCCATTGGAAGTGTATTCTGCCATGGTTAAGTAAGAGGAACACTTGTCCCTCTTGCCGGTTTCAACTTCCGACCGACGATGTCTTCTCCGAGATCCAACGGCTATGGGAGATCCTCGTCAAGGCCAGTGGAGTACACGTGGCGTAATCTTAACGGTAGAATGATTAAGATGAGGACTTGGTCATAGTTATAGATATTATTACTACATGAAGTGTCTATTTAGTTTTGATCATTGATAAAGACAAGTGTGGTCATATCATAGGGCTTGTGGAAAAATTTATTTTATTGACAAAATAAAATGAGAGTCTGAATCCGTATTTATGTAACAGATAATGAAATTTAACAAACATCCTATTAAACCTTTTTCATTGTTGTTTTTTTCTATGTTTTTTTATTTAGTATAGAAGAGATCCCACATATTGAAATATATAAGGTGTGGTTGTGATTAAAAAAATTATCACAAAAGTATATACATATAAAACACATAGCATTAATCTTGTGTTGTTATGTAACCTTTTTAAAATTACTATCAGTATTTGGTTCTAGCGAGCATTAAAGATATAATTTTTATGATTGATATGATAATCATATAATTTGGTATGAAATTAGAGTCTTTTGTTTTGATTTTTTTTTTTCATTTGAACCATCATCTTCACAATCATTTTTATCGACAAAAAATATCAAAATAAAAAACCGAGCTTCTATTCCATTATCGACCTAAACCTATACCAATCCCAAATTGAAACCAAACCTCTAATAGAACAAAAAAGACTACAAATCGACCATATCGAAAAAACATAACCTCTAGCTGGTCCGTATATAGACGCAAGATAACCCCCAATTAGATTATTGTTGAGCATAAAATGATCCCGATTGGATAATTAATGACCCCACACTCGAATATGTAGGCATAATCTCACCTTTCATTAGATTGTTGATTATCTCGCGTCTGAATATATAGATGCAAGATGACTCACAACTGAGTATATAGTCGATATCTCTAACGGTTGAATATATAATCGTTTCTTATTTTGGAATGCAAGAGAGTTACGATGGAGCTTATATCTCATTTTTCCTTATGCTCGTATCTGTTAGCCACACGATCCAACTCTAACTATAGAGACAAAAATCTAGATATGAAATCGATTCGATAAAAAACCATTGTTGTAATACCTATATACATTAAATAATATATAAATCTATAAATAAATTCCTATATTTTTTTCGATATTTTGGTTGTAATATACCATTGTTGCAGAGTTTTAAATTTAAGATAAAAAATATAAATAATAAAGTTCAAGTTCGTCACAAAGGCGTAAATATTTCTCTTCATATCCAAGACCCTCAAGAGGAGAGGGCTTTGGGGGTCTTGGTCTCGCCAGAGATGTCGTGGAGTACTCATGAACTCCTATCTTTACGCCATGAAGCAAGCACATTTGTTTGTTGTGTTTTAGGCAATGGTGAGAAGTGCTCTTTCTGGTGGGATAATTGGACATGTCTTGTCTGTTGATCGATCTCATTGGCAATAAAGGCCCGAGGATGCTTCGGGTTCCTTTGTGTGCGAGGGTTATTGAGGCTATTTTTGAAGGGAATTGGCGATTTTCGGGTGCTAGAATTAGTGAAGTAGAAGAAGCTCTTAATCGTATTTCTTCTATTGTACCGCCGTCAGTTGATAAAGAGACCAGCTTCGAACCCGTATTCAAGTCGAGCAAGACTTGGAATCTGATTCGGATAGCTAGCCCGGTCCTCCGTTGGACCGATGAGACGTGGTTCAAGCAATCACTTCCTAGAGTTGCCTTCACACATTAGACTGGTCTCGTCTTCCTACGAGGGATCGATTAGCTCGATAGGGTGTTCCATGTGACTTGAGCTGCCTCCTTGTCAAACAGAAAATGAGTCTCATCTCCATCTGTTTTTCTCTTGCTAATAGAGCAGAGTGTTCTAACTCACTTCACAAGGACAAAGTGGTCGGATCTCCCTACAAATTCGCATAGTATTAGTCATTGGTTAGCAGAAACAATGATCCCATCGGATGAATTGATTGTATTAAGAATCTTGATACAAGCAACTGTCTACTTCATCTGGCACCAGAGGAACATTCGATTATTCCCCAATGGTGCGTCTTCGGTTTTGGAGGCTCGAGTTTAGTTGACAGTTAGTGCACGATCATATCCTTTTCCTGCACGAGCTGATTCCAGGACAATCCAACATTAGTTTATCTATTTGGCATTCTATTTTGATGTAGTTCTCGATCCTTAACTGTGCGAGGATATTTTTGTTGCTTGTCTTGTATTTTGTGTTCGTGGATTCTGATTTTTGCTTCTACCTATACAATGCTCTGGGTAGGGAACCGATTCTTCTTTTATTCCATAATTAACATTTAAACAAAAAAAATCGTATTGTTTTTCCAAAATAGTATTTACAAATTTTTTAATTAAGTTGTTCAATATAAAATTTAGTGTGGATTAATATTTTAATTTATTTTCAACTATTATATACTTATAAACATGAATATACTTTCATTAATCAAGTAAATTGAGTGTAAGGATGTACAAAACTTCGTTATAACACAATATAGATATACAAAAGTCAATATACATTATTTATATTTATTGGGCCGAACATGGCCTTTGCGACAAATAAAATATATATTGGGCTGAAATTGAGTTGGGCTAGAAGAAATAAAAAACAAAATCTAGGGTTCTTACGTTTTTATAAATAGCTGCTTTGCATATTCAGTCATCTCTCCTACGGCTGTTGCTATCCGTCTGAGGCTCCCGCAAATTCTGATTCGAAAATGGTACACTTCGATTTTTCAGTTGACACTTATGCTTTCGATTTGAATTCCTTCTTCTGGGTTTTGGTTATTTTTCGTTTTATTTATCAGAATCAACCGAAGTTTGAGGGCTTATACAAACCCTAATTAAAAAACTCGGTCTTTAAGTTTAGGGTTTTGTGGGAGTGTATGATCATGGAAGAGAGCTAAATTGTTTGGATTTTACCGTAGATTGTGTTACCTCCTCAACGATCTGATTTATACAGAATTTAGGGTTTTGTGGGAGGGTATGATTATGGAAGTGAGCTATTTTGTCGAAATTTTACTGTCGACTGTGTTACCTCCTGAATGATCTGATTTGTACGGAATTTAGGGTTTTGTGGGAGGGTATGATTATGGAAGAGAGCTAATTTGTTGAAATTTTACTGTCGACTGTGTTACCTCCTGAATGATCTGATTTGTACGGAATTTAGGGTTTTGTGGGAGGGTATGATTATGGAAGAGAGCTATTTTGTTGAAAATTTACTGTCGATTCTGTTACCTCCTGAATGATCTGATTCATACGAAGTAACTTTCCGTAGGATCTGTAGAAGTAAGTTGGTAAAATATCGTATTATGGAAGGATTAAGACCTGTTCTGTCAAAGCTTTGATGGTCTTTTATCTTCTTTGTTATACTCTTGGAGCTGTTAAATGGTCTGAAAACTTAGTTTTTGAAACGCTTAATGTATGATTCATGTGAAAACCTAAAAGTTAATGTTGAAATGTTATTGATTCTCTTTCACTTTTCTCCATGTGGGTTTCTGAGATTGTATAGAAAGGATCTTTCTTTCTCATGTTTATATATATACATATATATAATGTCACTTTTCTCCATGTGGGTTTCTGAGATTGTATAGAAAGGATCTTTCTTTCTCATGTTTATATATACACACACATATATATATATATATACACGTCACTTTTCTCCATGTGGGTTTCTGAGATTATATAGAAAGCATCTTTCTTTCTCATGTTTATATATATTCATATATATATGTCACTTTTCTCCATGTGTGTTTCTGATAATGTATAGAAAGGATCTTTCTTTCTCATGTTTATATATATACATATATATATATGTCACTTTTCTCCATGTGTGTTTCAGAGATTGTATAGAAAGGGTCTTTCTTTCTCATGTTTATATATATACATATATATATATATATGTCACTTTTCGCCATGTGTGTTTCAGAGATTGTATAGAAAGGGTCTTTCTTTCTCATATATATACATATATATGTATTGTCTTTATTGTGCAGCCTAAGCAAATTCATGAGATTAAGGACTTTCTTTTGACGGCAAGAAGAAAGGATGCTCGATCCGTGAAGATCAAAAGGAGCAAAGATGTCGTTAAGTTCAAGGTCCGTTGCTCAAAGTATCTTTACACTCTTTGCGTATTCGATCAAGAGAAGGCTGATAAGCTCAAACAGTCTCTTCCTCCAGGTTAGCTTTCTGCCTTAAATTTCACATTCTCATCATTGAAATTCATACATTTGTAGATCGAATATCTTGCTTAGATTGTATATATATGGTTGTAATAGTGGTAACATTGTGTATAATATGATTTAGGGTTTGTCATTAAGGGGGATTGAGTATGTAATATGATTTAGGGTTTGGCATTAAGGGGGATTGAGTATGTAATATGATTTAGGGTTTGTTATCAAATTAGAATCTTTCTTTTGCAGGTTTGAGTGTTCAAGACCTTTGAAGATGAAAAGGGTATCTGAAAATTTCGAAATTTGATCGATGAAATGCGAATTTAGGTCGATTGGATCGAAGTTTTGTCATTTGTTTTTCATCTTTTGGGTTTGAAGTATTATCATAGATGTGGAAATCTTGATAGGTTTTCTTTATGAATTTGTTTAAGTTGTTTCATCATTTTATACTCTTTGTTGAATTGTTGGGTATGAAGGAGATAAGGTTTTGTGATTTCTATAAAATGAATTATTAATCAAACGAATTGATTTATTTAATTATTTCATATTAATTTAGACTAATGTTGAATTCTAAAGGAGGTCATTTCTTTTTCAAGTGAGCTGGAGATAAAGACTATAAATTTTATTTTGAATTTTAAACTTTTTAATTTAGGTTTTAATTTAGATTTTGAGTTCAAAATATTTTTAAAAAATCTCAAAGCTAATTTATATTTATCTTAATTATATTTAATTATTGTTTGTAAACAATAATAATAATTATAATTATAATGTTTTTTATGCGAAAATAATAAAAATAAAATTTGGTATTAAAAAAATATAATTCATTATTTAAGTTTAAAAATTAAATTTAAAGTTTAAATTAAGGTTTTAATTTTGAGATTGTCAAAAGATAAAAAATAAAAAATATAATTCGATAAATTCTTTGAACTATTGAAATTAGTCAAAAATAAAAAATATATAAACAAAAAAAAATTACTCAATGAAAGTATGAATTTTTAAATTTTACTAAAAATTCTACAAATACTACCACGTACAGAAATACAAAAATGTTATTTTATCTATAGTATGAACAATTTTCGAGTAAAATTTAAGAATTTACATATATTTTTATTTTGGAATTTATATACAAAATAATTTAGAGATATTACATGGGCTCACGTTGATTCCTACAACCGTATTGAGGCGGGTGGGTTAGGCCCATTATCAACATTAAACGTCACGCATGCTTCATGTGGTCATACTGATTTCCGTTTGTAACGCTAAAAAACGGCGAGTACTTTCGTTTCCATGAGGAAAGACGGCGACCATTTTATAAAAAAGGAAGAAAAAAATAAACGATTCCGTTCATTAATAATTTTGCAGCATTTGTAAAGAAACGCAACTAGCCCTAATCGATGCATCCGGAAATGACCATATAATATATTACAAGATTTTATTTGAATAAATATTATATATTTGATATTTTGATAATTAAAATCAGTGGACCTCTTCAACCATCCATCATCATTTAATGGTATTCTCTACATTAATTATTTATATTATCTATTAACACATCGCTTCACAAACACATATACATACATATATTATCTATATGTATGTATATACAAGAAAATAAATTACTTGAAAGTCTATATATATATACTCACTTTACGTATATATTTAAGGAACAACGATTTGTTCGTTATAGCATCTTAATTAGGATTTGTATAGGTAATTAACTAAACACTTACACGGGTCATACTTAACATTATATAAAATGGAATTAATCTTTAGTGAATTCAAAAAAAATGGTTGATTAATTTAGGTTTGATTAATGTTGTAAGTAATTTGAGTCAAGGCAGCATAATTCTTTTACGTTTAGATTTAATTTTAAAATGTGTATATCATAATTAGAGGTCTAAAATAAAAATATTTATTTATGTCCGAGATCATATCAAATATATTTGATCCAATGAATTCAAAATCTAATTAAATATTTAAAATTATCAAATATTATATATAAAAATCAGTAATTTATATTTTAATGGATATGAGATAAAAAAAAGAATATAACATATTCTTATGTTTGCTCTCATCTTTTAGAGTTTATATCATTTTGTATATATTTCATTATTACAAATTTAAATCTTTGGTTTCTATTCAATCTCTAACATGTGAAAACAAAAACCTATTTTTTATTCGGAATATTTCAATGGATTAAAAATTTTGAATAATACATTTCGTATTCATAAAAAGATAATACAATATTTTTTAAAGGAATACGATCATCATGAAATAATTGAGAATCCGATCACGATGATGATAGGATTTTGAAAGAGACGAGAAAAAGTACAGATCTATGAAAGAAGAGTACGTACATCTATAAAACTAAGATCACGAAAATCTTATATATATTTATTTATATATTTGGTATTATATATATATATATATAGATAGAGTATATATAGGACTGTTTAGATATGTTGTGTTTAGTTCGACCAGACAACGTGGCCCTTCACGATGTCTGTCTCCTGTTTCCTGCATGGCATGCATGGACTTTTATATTATCGTTTCTTTTCAGTTTTAGTCATAATTATAATTAATCAAGCCCATCATTAATTAAAATGATTACAAATTCAATGTTCCATAGGATTCGTAATCTATTTAATTAGATTTTATTTGGTATTTTATACGTTTATATATATATATATTATAATACCTATTTGTTTACGACCTAGTCCTAGTAGTAGGATAATGTTTAATTATATGGCTAGTGGAATAATATATATAATAAATAATTATAAAAACTATCTATACTAAAAAAACAATGTTTGTAAGTGAGACCAAAGTCAACAATTTTTTTATAACCACAAATATGTTATCTTTTGGATGAGATAGACAAATCCCTAGAATTTATATAATAATTTATAAATCGTACAATTTTAACATAAAAGATAAATTTAGAGTGTAAGATTTAAACCCAGGATTTTAATATAGTATTTACAATTTTTGTTCACTATTTTATAAAAAAATTCAGACGATTTCAACAAAAAACCACAAATAAATTATTAAAAACTTTTTACAGGTATATGTTTTAAGTCTTTTTTTAATAGTTATTTAAAGGTTAAGCAATTTAATATATTACAACTCTACAATATTATATTTTTTTTTGTATTTTTTTATATTAAAAATTTATATTTTTAAGTATAGAATATCATTTGATAAGATTTGATTTTGTGACAGCATCACTGAAACTTGTTCGAATTGTGTTCAGACAGAATTATGTAACCGCCGTTCCCAATGCTGTATTAATTAATGGTGGCTTTATTTTATGCTTTTCAATCTTATATAAATTGAATTCATAATCATATATTAATTATTAATCATTCGATCCATGTGATTAATGTCCTTACTTAAGAGTAAATTCATTAACTTTGCCATATTCCCGTAACTTGATCGGCGTTGGGATTAATATATCCAGAATTTAATAATTAAAAATGATATACACATATATATATATATATATATATATATATATGCACACAAACATGTAGTTAGCTCTTATATTTACACATAAATTTATTTGATGTATACATGAAAATATCAATCATATTTTTATTTTTATTTATATACATGAATTTTGCTTGGTTAGAAATTATATTTTCCATGCTCATAAATAACTTTGATAATATTAAACAATAAAATCCATATGGTCCCTTATATATATACACACTACACACATTATATAATTCAATTATTATCGTTATAACCAAAGTGTACAACAATTATATGACACTTCGCTTTTTATTAGGTTTTTCCATATTACCTAAAAAACTATACATTGAATTTGGAATTACTTAATATAATCGAATTTATCTCCCAATCAATCTGAATTGATCCCTCTTATTGAAGTTATCAATTCATTCATCATCATGTCATCAGTAACAATTGATTTATATATTTTAATAATGATTTATTAATGATACAATTAATTTTAAACAATATCGATTGAAACATTAATTATCAAAATCACGGGTTATCTATTGTATATAAGTGTGTTGATCGATTGTTGAAAAGAATAATAAATTTTAACGAATATTCTTGATGTTCTAAATTCAATGATAACAAATTACTTCATATCTCAACAATATTTTTTTTTAAATCTATATAATATCATCGTCACAATCATCATCTTAATCCCAAACACTCAAACATTACTAAAAAGTCATCGTTTCAAGATGATAATATCCGTCTCTAATTCGTTCCAAAACATGTTTGTTGACGGTTTAGAGATGATAGGAAACAGTCCGCAAACGAACGTCTGTAAATTAATTTTGTCTGCAAATATTAACAAAATCTTCAGTCCGCGAACCATCTACAATTACAAATCACACTGATCGTCCGCAAATCAACAGAAAAGACAATCAAAATACGTACGAAAAAATCATAAAAAAAACGTCGAAAATATTGCGGACGACTACGATCCCTCCGTAAATTTGCGGCCGGTTACCGCCTATTCACAAAAGTTAACGATGGATCGCGATCAGTCCGGAAGACTGAAAATCTCTTATATATTCGTTAAGAGATTAAATTATTTATATATAGTGATGATTAAATGTAATTATGTTAAATGAAAAACAAATTTAAATGGAAAAAGAGATTAAATTGTTCATATATAGTCATGATTAAGGTTATGTATACATGTATGTATATATGTGTGAGCCCTAAAGATAGAAGAAGAAGCAAAGCTTGAAGCTAAGGAGATAGACTGACATTCATGCTCCCTCTACCAAAAGACAAAACACCAACATCATGGCCCCAGCTGTCACCATTCCTTTAATTTTATTTCTCTTCTTTTATATATAATTTCATGTTTTTATTTTGGTTTAAATTCCAATCCAAACAAGAAAAATAAACTAAAATCATTTATTTTTTTCTAATATCTTAAACTAGAAAATTCATGTCCATGCACATGATATTATACGGTGTATAGTTGCATGGGATGGGGGGCACTCTCTCCTCGACGACCACGTGTTTTATTTATATATACCATCGTAATTTGATATAATTGTGATTCATTTATAAATTATTTATAAATCTTTTATTACATATAAGAGCAATGCCTTACTAACATGTTTAGAAATTCTAATTCATTTGGAGTTTTTTTGCTTTATTTATTTATAATTAATATTTAACTTTCACATATCACTACTTGATGTATATATACAAGATCGTGTAGGTAGTGCTTTAACATTATTAGCATTGAAATTTTGCAATATATATAATTTTCTTACATAATGGATATACGTCATATCATTTACACAATATCTTTTGCAAAAGTATACTTTTCAATCCATTTTGAATTTTTCACATTATTTTTTAACCAAAATAATATATTAAATCGTATTATGTTATCTTATTATACTTCCGTTAGAATATGAATTATGGACTTATATATAACATTGATCAATTCTAAATTTTTGAACTAACTTTTGAGATTAGTTAGGTCAAATCCACATTAATATGGTATCAGTTTAGTTCGTATTACTTTAAATGTTCGGTGATAAGTCTTCGATTGTGATATCTGTACTCTACGATCGATTTTAAATACGATAGAAAATGTTATATCGTGTTATCTCACATTGATTATGATATAAACTATGAAAACTCTTAACTAATTTTTGATGTTAATTAATCTCAAATCTATATTTGAAAGGTTGTAGATAGAAATATTCCCAATTTGTTCAATTGATTATATTTTTGATAAATCATAAGAAAATTTTGTCTATTCATGTATATATACAGAGAAAAAAAAATATGATATGTGAATTGGATTAAACATAAATAAAGGATTATAATTACTCGATAAAATTAAATAGATGACAATGTTAACCTACGAAAGCTTTTTTTTTTAAATAGAGCTTCATTACAAAGGGAATGGTGAAGGTATTCAAAGTGAGAAGTATATATATACATACATATATTCATATTTACATTGCATATCTGAAATTAATCTCACGAAAAAAAAAACAATTGGGTAAGGTTTCATATATTATAAACTCCCTCAAATATTTAACAAATTAATTAGTGATTAATTAGTCATATTCATAATTAAAAAAAAAACACGACAATACATATGTCTTATCGTCCTTACAAAAGAGATATATGTACATGCACACGGTTATGCTTCTGTAACATCATCAGGAAGATGATGCCATTGATGCAACTTGCATAAGAAAAAACCAAAAGTTTCTCGTTTGGCCTCATATTTTAACCCATCCATGTCTCGATCTGAATCTCCCTCCCTTATATACAAATACATATACATATATATATATATATAAGGATTTGGTTATGATGAGAGAGAAAGAGGAGAGAGAGAGAAAACATGCTCTTATCTATAAGTGTGATCCAAGAAAAGGACAGAGACTGGCAAAGGTGTTTGGTTTGGGACAGCTAAGATTGTAAGACTTTGACACATACATCACTTTATGGTATCATATTTCTTTCATCACTAAATTTTAATATTAATATTAATATGGTTAATGCTTATGTTCCACGTACCCTACGTCCATTTCTTTCTTGTTTAAACTAACTTTTAAAAAAAACTTTTTTTTTCCTTGGGAAGTAAAACCCAACAACCGATATTCAGTTAAATCATCATTTCACTTATTACCATATAGTAAAAGTTTAAACCCAATAACTGATTCAGTCAAATCATCATTTCTATTGAATCCACCATTTACATTTCTCTCACTACTATAATACTATCCAAGAATAGTAAACAACTCTTTATCATTTTCTTTACTTATATTTTGTGATTGAACGAGTTTTTATATAATGGTTTTATATAATATTGAATGATTTTATATAATATTGAATTTTTTATATAATGGTTTTATATAATTATCATGAACGATTTTTTATATAATGGGCTTTTTTTCATCTTCTCTTGAAACCCTTGCATGGTATCATAAAAATACGAAATATGATCGATAAAGTACTCGTGGAATAATAGGGTTGAAGTGTAATTTTTTAGGATATTAAGTTTATTTAAAAGATTGATGCATTGAGAAATAAATTAATGGGGTTAAAATCATTAGGGCAAAGTTGATAAAGAAAGCATTGAAGAATCTAAACTAAGGTTAAATGTCCTTAAAATGCAAACGACAAAACATAAATTTAAATGATTATATAATTACAATGAATGGAAGAGAGACAAGGGAACATTGAAGAAAGAAGAAGAAGAAGAAGAAACTGGAACAAATATTTAAACCTGCAAATAAACAGATGCAGAAGAGAGAGAGAGAGAGAGAGAGAGAGAGAGAGAGAGAGAGAGAGAGAGAGAGAGAGAGAGAGACTCTGCGAATCTAATTTAAACTTACTGTCTTCCTTGTCTCACTCCAAGATTACTTTTTTCAGTAAATTGACCCATACCCCTTTTGGCCTCTTTCTCCAAAACTTGTATCCATTCTTTTCTCATTAGGGTTTCTTCTTCCTTATAAAAGCTCTATTCCTTCATCTTCAAGTTCCCAACTTCTCACATCAATACATATATACATACCCTTCATCTTTATAGATCAAAAACGATATATATACATATATATATATATACACGTAAGAAAATGGTTAAACCGTGTTGGAAAATGGGAATTGGGAGTGAAAGAGGAAAGAACAATACCGGGAAAGTTGATGGCTTGACATGGTTTAAGGATCTTGGTGTTCATGCCTATGGTGAATTTTCCATGGCTATGATTCAAGCCAATGGTATGATGGAAGATCAATGCCAGATTGAATCAGGGCCGTTGATTTTCAATGATCAATCAATTCAAGGTACGTTTATAGGTGTATACGATGGCCATGGAGGTCCTGAAGCTTCAAGATTCATTGGAGATAAGATCTTCCCAAAGTTAAAGAGTAATGAAACCACTTACAATTCTCTATTACTATCTTCTTCCTCCTTGAATCTTGCATTCACTAATGCAAAATCTTGTTGAACAGAATTTGCAACGGAGAGGCACGAGATCTCAGAGGAAGTGATCAGAAAAACATTCGTTGAGACGGAGGAGGATTTTCTGAACATGGTGAAGAAACAATGGCTGAGGAATCCACAAATGGCGTCAGTAGGATCATGTTGTTTAACAGGAGTGATATGTAATGGATTGGTGTATATAGCCAATGTGGGAGATTCAAGGGTTGTATTGGGTAGAGCTGAAAGAGGAAGAAGAGGAGTAAGAGCAATTCAGCTATCAGTTGAACATAATGCTAATGTAGAATCTGCCAGACATGAGCTTTGGTCCATGCATCCTGATGATCCTACCATTCTTGTGATGAAGCATTGGTCATGGCGTGTCAAAGGTGTAATTCAGGTAATAATTTTGACAAAAACCTGTTCATAATAAGATCTAATTAGTGTCTAATCCTCATTATGAATCTGTTTTCAGGTTACAAGAACCATAGGTGATGCATATCTTAAAAGAGCAGAGTTCAATAGAGAACCTTTGATGTCAAAATTCAGACTGTCTGAGCCATTCACTAAGCCGATCCTTAGATCTGATCCATCAGTCACCGTTCATCAGCTTAACCCTGAAGATGAATTTCTGATCTTTGCTTCAGATGGCTTATGGGAACATCTCAGTAATCAAGAAGCTGTAGAAATCGTACATAATTCCCCACGACAAGTACGCTCAATATACTATTATTACCCCTTTTCAATGGAAGCATCTGCATTTTAACAGTCTAAGTTCATAAGATCTGTTAATTGACACAGGGGATAGCAAGAAGATTGATCAAAGCGGCATTGAAGGAAGCTGCAAAGAAAAGAGAGATGAGATATTCAGATTTGAAGGAGATTGAACCTGGAGTGAGAAGGCATTTCCACGATGACATAACCGTTGTTGTAGTCTATCTCGAGCCTCGATTCACCACAATTACTCCTCGTGCTTCTCATCTGTCAATAAGAGGCGGGATCTCAATGCATTCAACATCATGAAAGAATCAATACCTTAAGGCATGGAGCTGCAGGGCAATATCCTGAAGTAGCAGCAGCTATAGATAAGAAAGAAACTGTGAGACTTCATCATCTTAAATTGAGGTACCCTTGTATGAAAAATGATACAAGAGGGTACTTGCTTACAAGATTATCAATGTTAATGCTGGTGAAACAGTACATAAGAGAGCAAAGTGACAGATGAATAAGCTTAACAATCCAAGCATTCAATGAAGATGTAATGATCATAACAATGATTAACATACCAATTAAAACTAAATATTATATTCCCTCAAAAGTAATCTTGAAGATGTTTGAGACACATTCTCAGCAACTAGAAGCTATTACAAACATAGAGAAATCCCCATGGTAATGGAGATAGAGTCTGAAGCTTTCTCTTCCAATAGATGATTGGCACAAGAGAGAAGGAAATTAACAAGTACCTCTATAATACTAATGATGTCTAAGAAGAAAATTGGAATTCTGAAGCTGCAATTGGCCAGATCATATGAAACAACATCAAAGATACTTTTCTCAAGCAAATTTTGTGAATAAACAAGCACTGAATTTAGCAGTAAACCAGCCTTTTTCACAGTTAAAAGGGAAAAAAGAAAAAAAAAAAGTGTCCATTTTGATAGATTAGATAGCCCGCATAAGCATGATTTTGATGAAAATTAGAACACTAATCAAAAGAGGAAATTAACCTCGAATGAAATCATCTTATACTGTGAATAGAGCAACAAACTACAGATGTAAGCTTAAACCCCAACTGCTTATCTTCCGATTTTCTTGCCATTTTAGTCAAATCCTTTGATTGATCTTTTTCTTTAGCAACTTTGAAGATACTCAATGCACACGTTAATCATCTATTAGTACTATATGTGCTAGACACGAATATGCAATCCTAAAAGGATGAAATGACAATAGTTACCAACTCAAACTTACCACTTCAAGTTTAAGTACATGATTGCCATTGCTGCTTCAGAATTCCTAGATCCTAAATCATTAATATTGCCTATTTAGACTATTAGAACTAGAAGGTACTTGTTGAATTTCAAGATCTCATCTGGTGATAACTCAAGCCCAGATCCATTGGGGAGAATTACCACACGACCAAAAACCTTAATCCCTGACATGATTAAACTCTTGATATGGATATTACTTGCAGATACTTCTACGTCATAATTGAGATGAGGGTGAAGCAGCCAGAGAGGGAACCGCAAAATGCTAGCATGTTACCTGCCAAAATGAAAGATCACGGAGTCTGATAGTGAGTAACAGCCTATGAGTCTGAACTTTACTATTCGAAATGCTTCTTAAAACTCACCTATCTACCATAATAAAATAAACTTCATTCAGGTACTTCAAGCAGTTTATGATACAGATGCCTCCTGAATCAAAAAAAGAAAAAAAAAAAGAATCAATGAGTTGAACAGTTAAGTTCTTCTGTGTCATTTGCTATTCTAGCAAATGAACAAAGTTAGACATGTCAAAGGTGCTTACATTGCAGATGCTTGGCTTCTCAGATGCATCCGAAGATGAATTTGATAAAGGTTTTGAAAACCTGAGGATATGAAGTCACCATTTAAAGACAAAAGTAGTCAGAAGCTATCCATTAGCATATGGGATCATGCATTTTAGATTACATTCAAAAGCACCTTAATGCTCTAGCTTTACGTTTCTCTTCTTCAGCAGAATCAACTTTGGTATTTGTCCCAAACCGAGCAACCCTTGCTTTCTTCTTTGCTTCTTCATCAGTGGATGCAGACGAAACAGGAAGCCCAAACCTGAGAAAAAGAAAAATCAAGATAAAAATGTTTCATTTACAACCTGAAATGAACAAGCAATACCACAAATCAGCATTGTCGCAAACCTCTCAGCCCTAGCTTTTCGCTTCAGCTCCTCAGCTTTCTTCGTCGTCTCTGAGTTACTCACAACATTTGTGGCTCCAAACCTACATCGAGGATCACAATAAGTTACAGTCTAGCAATCATAAATTTGACAAACTGACGAAAATAGCAATCCCTAATCCTTCAATATAGCCTACTTGCTTTTCACCCGCAAAAGAATCAAAACCTAGTTTTAACATACCTTAAAATGCAACCAAAAACAGCAAATCTGTTCTTTTTACCTCTCGGCGCGAGAATTCCGCTTCTCCACCTCCGTCAAATGTACAGGTAAACCGAACCTCTCAGCACGTCGGATCTTCTTCTGGATATCATTGACGGAGGATTTATCGCCAGAACTTACTCCGGACGAAGATACGATACCTTTCGAGATATCCCCGTCTTTCTTCTTGTCACATTCCTCCACCGAAGCACCTCTTGATTCTGATACTGCCACGGTCTCGATGCTGGGAGTTTCCTTGGCACGATCGAATTCTCCGCCGTTATCCGCCGTGACGGTGACCGTAACGCCGGTGCTCGCCATGGAATCAACACGCTCGCAGAGAGAGAGAGAGACTTTTGCGGTCGCTCGCGAGAAGCGGAATAGGTAAGTAAGACGTGCTGAGGGTATTATTGTCCACAGTGAAAATAATATACACTAAAAGCGGGACGTGCTGAGGGTATTATTGTCCACAACGAAAATAATATACACTAAAAGCGGGGTCGGGTCGGGTCGGGTGATTCGGGTCAGGTCACAATTTGTCCGACCCATGTATACGGGTCTTAACTTATAAACGACGTCGGTTTGAGAGCTCTTCGCCGAGTCATCATCTCCTGCTGCCACACGCCTTTCGGGACAGTACGGACGATATGAGCTTAGCTTCAGTTATCCACCACGGACTTCTAGCTCCCGTGAAATCCGATCGGGTCTCGATTAGGGTTCCGGTGATTCCGCTGCCGGTCCGGACGCACTATCGTTTATCTCTCCTTGTCAATGTTACGCGCTTTTCAGGTCTCGTCCTCTTTCTATATACGTAGCCATTTGCAGAGTATTCGTTTGTAGGTCTCATAGTGTATGCAAATGTATGGAGTTGTCTATCTGAGTCATTTTAATGTGCTGTTGGTTTTGAATTTGCAGCTGTTAATCGTCGTCTCGTTCATGTTCCTCCGGTTGCGTGTTCCAGAGAGATTAAACAGGAAGATGATGTTTCTTCTTCAGGTGAATGCCTCTTCTCCAAAATTCTTGTTCTTTTCCGCTTAGTCCTGTTCCTTTCAAGTATTCTTCATGGTTCAATTGCAATTTTTTTTATTAAAGGGTTACTTCCATTGTCAATGTTTTGGATCATTTGTGCCCTTGGTTCAGGTGCCCTTTGCTTTTACAGGATAAATTGAATCATTTCTTTTCCATTCTTGGGTGAAAAAAATGATTCGTTTTAGTTAGGAAAAGAGAAAGAAAGGCTTTGTACGAATAATGTATTGTACATTTGGAATTCTTTGGTGACAATGATTTGCTTGTGGCATGGTAGTACAGAGGACGAGAAGACTGGTGTTCTGCCGCATGCAAATGTTGGTGGTGCAAGGACATCACACTCTTCGTCATCATTAGACGATCAAGACAGAGAGACATACAAAACATCCTTTAAGACTGTTGCCTTATGTGTAAGTCTTTCTTGGTTGCTGCTTGCTTTCATCTTGCATCTGTCTTCTTTTTGTTTCCCAATGCACTGAATGGAACCTGAAAGCTATGATCAATTCCCATAGGTAAGCGCTGCAGTGGCATTTGGAATTGGAGTAGGTTTGAAGGAGGATGTTGGCAAGGCATCAGAATTCTTTGCTGGGTGTGTAGAGATGGCTTCTAAATGCTCTTTGTTTCTGTTACCTCAATAAAAATACCTCATATGATCTAGAAGTTCTTGATGCTTTGAAGCTGATTTCACCTTTTGCAGGTACTTATTGGAGCAAAGCTTGTCAGTGGACAATTTGTTTGTTTTTGTCCTTATTTTCAAGTACTTCAAAGTGCCACTCATGTATCAGGTGCTGGACTATCTTTACAAAGATGCTCTTGACTGTATCCTGCTTCTGTGACCTTTTCCTTCTCCTTCTGAATTTAGCTATCTGGTTTTATCTTAGGCGAAAATTTCACTCGGTTATAATAAAAATTTATTATGCTGGATTTATAGAATCGAGTACTTTCCTACGGAATTGCTGGTGCGGTCATCTTCCGATTGTCACTCATATTACTAGGAACAGCTACTCTTCAGGTATCTCTTGTTTCGTAGCAGAATGTTTGCTGTTTTACTTTGTTATATATTTCATTTCATTTCCTCATGCCATCTATCTAATTCTTCCTATTATCTTTAGAGATTTGAAGCAGTCAACCTACTACTTGCTGTGATTCTTTTATATTCAGCTTTCAAGGTGCATATAATACTTCTGTCTGTACATTCTCTGAGCATTTATATCTACTTCCTTTTATAATCTTTTAGTGCTGGGTAGAGTGTTTAATGATTTAATTTTCTGTGCCCATTATTTTGTTACAGCTATTTTCGAATGAGGAAGATGATACAGACCTATCAGACAATTTCATCGTAAAGACATGCCAAAAATTTATTCCTGTCACATGTAATGTTCCTCTAGTTTTTTCCTGTCTCTGTCAGTTGTTCATCTCTGTTCCAATTGAAGTTAATTTGAGTAGCATCTGAAGATGATTGTAAAAAGGTGTACTGATACTGCTAACAGTGCCGCTTGAGCTGATGTTTTCCTTCTCTCGTTTCTCTTAACTGTGGCAGCGAGTTATGATGGAAATCGATTTTTCACTAAGCAGGGTGGCATTTGGAAAGTAAGTATATTATAAAATCTTGTTGATGTTTTGAACACAACAGTCACTAATAGTTTCAAAACATTTTGGGCAGGCTACACCATTGCTACTCACAGTTGTGGTGATTGAGCTCAGTGATATAGCATTTGCTGTACGTTTTCTTGTGAATATGTAGCATATTTGTTCATCTTTTATGGTTAATTATGATCCAAAATACTGATGTTGGTTGCCATATTTCCTTAGGTTGATTCGATACCAGCTGTTTTCGGTGTCACAAGGGATCCTTTTATTGTTTTCAGCTCTAACCTCTTTGCCATCTTAGGTAATTGTTTCTTATGCTAAACCTTGTTAGCTTCCAAAGTGTTTCTATTAGGAGATATATTAGGAATCTGTGGGGTATTAGTTACATAATTTTCTTGTATATATACATTGATAATCTAATGCAAGAGGCTCTGCATCCTCTGCAAATCCAAAAGAAAGGCTCTGATACCATAACAAGATTTATTTTCCCTTGGGTTTTGCATTAGATTATCAATGTATATATACAAGAAAATTATTGAACTAATACCCCCGACAGATTCCTAATATATCTCCCAATAGTTTATTTGGCACCGTTGCTATTCGGAGAAAAAATTAGATTGTAGTTTCATCTTCTTTTCCCTCATTGTTGTTACCAAGTCCCAATTTCGCATTTGCTACAGGATTAAGATCTCTTTATACACTGATTTCTGAAGGAATGGAAGAGCTGGAATATTTGCAGGTACTTAACTTGCTAATTTTATGTTTCATTCAGCTTAATTTGTGTAAGTTTACCATTCTAGATCAAACCAGGCATCAACAGCATAAGAGTATCCCTTTCTTGAATCAAATTAACTAACAAATTTCATTGACATCCCTCATGGTGTGAAACCTCAGTCAAGATTTATATGCATGCCTGGGTCATATTATTCAGTGTATCACTATCATGTCTTTATATATATGCGACCATGACCAGGGAAATGAACTGAATATATGCCAATCATAGTAATGGTCATTCGGGTACTCATAGTTCAACTGGAGACCTGAATTTTTGTGATTAAGATCTTTATTAATTGCTTCATCTTTGTGTATTTACCTTTTTTCCAGCCATCAATAGCCGTTGTTCTTGGCTTCATCGGTAGCAAGATGATCCTGGATTTCTTTGGTGCATCTCTTAACCAATGCAATCTCTCATTTGCATAGTCCATCTATATGAAACTAAACTCTCAAGATTCTTCTTTGCAGGCTTTCACATCTCAACCGAAGCGTCTCTTGGGGTCGTGGCGCTGTCTCTCAGTACTGGTGTACTGTTGAGCCTAACAAACAAATCCGAGAGCTAAAAGTGAATCCATGCAATGGTAAAAGGTCAATCCAAATTTCACATCTCATTATAGGTAATAGCATCAGGTGTTGCTGTAGATAAAAACTCAAGACTGAGCATAATCTTTCAATTTCATGGATCAAATCTTGCTGGTATTGGTACATCTCTCTCAAAATACCATTTTTTTTCCTTTTTTTTTAGAGTTTAGGTGAATATTTCACTCTTAACTCTAATGTAATAATAATAAATATATTTTTTTTTCTTAATAACCATTCAAGTTTTCAGTATGCAACTATATAGAACATGACATATCTCTAGTTTGTATCTTTGTGAGTACTTTCTATCTATACAAGCTCAAGAACACAATATCTGTAAATTATCTGAACATGACCGTTATAATTGTCTGAGAATTATCATGGCAGTGTTCTAGATTCTTCTATCTCTGTCCCGCTTTGTCCGAGGAGGAGTTCCAGGGGCAAAAAGGGAACTCTGAACTTGCTGTGCTTCAGGATCATACTTTTGGGACGCGAGGTATGAAAGAGCTGTGACCACATCAGCCATGAGTGGTCTGAGATTTGGCTGTTCTTGCACACACATGGCTGCAACAGCAAGTGCTTGGTATAATCCCCTTGGAGGGTACTGATTTTGAAGCATAGGATCAGCCATTTGTGAGAATTTTCTCCGGTCTTTAAACAGAGGCCTCGCCTGATTCAAAATCTCAGAACCATTAGGATCAAGAATTTTCGGAACATGGTAAAATGTTATGATAAGTTGTACCATATCAGGTAGGACATGAATTTTGGGACTTTTATATATTGTGTTGGGCAACCCTAGACTTTTGAGTTAGCTTTTGAGATTAGTTAGGCCCATCCCATATTTGACATGGTATCAGAGCCCATTTCATCCCGATTTGAATACATCGATGTTGGGTCCCCAATTGCGATTTTTACGCTCCAGGATCGAGTCTGTGCGTGAGGGGAGTGTTATGATAAGTTGTCCCACATCGACTAGGACATGAACTTTTGGGATTAGTTAGGCCTAACCACTATTTAAAATAAAACTTTAGGTGGAAAAAGAAGATTGGTTCATTGTAAGTCTCACCCATGCAACAAGATTCTGTTCTCCGGCAGCTCTTGAATTGTCAATGGCTTTCCTACCCGTTATGATCTCCAAAAGGACGACGCCAAAGCTGTAAACATCTGATTTGAGAGTTAATTGACCGGTCATTGCATATTCGGGAGCACAGTATCCATAAGTACCCATTACTCTGGTTGAGACATGGGACTTGTCACCGACAGGGCCAAGTTTGGCCAATCCAAAATCGGATAGCTTTGGGTGGAACCCATTGCCAAGTAAAATGTTGGAGCATTTTAAATCTCGATAAATCACTGGAGGGACAGTTTTGTCGTGTAAGTATTCCAATCCCTTTGCAGCTCCTGCTGCTATTTTCATTCTTGTATTCCAATTAAGTGGCTGCTTACCAGGTGAAATATCTGAAAAGGAATCAAGTTGAAAATAATATTCAACAGATTAAATAAACTAATTAGGGGTGTGCATTTCGGGTTATCCGGACCGACCCAACCCGAAAAATCCAACATGTGAGATAAATAGGTTTTGTAAAAAACCTACTATATGGGTTCAAAATCTAAATACTAAATGAGTTCGGATCTGTCCGGATTAGATTCGGCATAACTTGAGGAATCCGGAAAAAAAACCCTAACCCTCCTAAATTAACCAAACCGTGACTACATTGTATTTTTTTTTTAAAAATTTTCTATGGTAAATTTGGAACACGAATTACCCGTTTAAACCCGAATTACCCGTCTAAACCCGAATTATTCGTTTAAAACCCCAATTACCCATACTTAAATAACATAAAAAAACCCGAAGAATCTGAGAATCCGAAATAACTCAAATACAATTCAGGTTTTTTGGATTCAATGTTTCAAAAACCGAACAACCCGAACCCAATTCGAAACCCGAGAAACCCATCCCGAAAACCAAATGGATTTTTTTGGATTCAATTTTTTAAAACACGAGGAATCCGAAACTAGACCGAACCCGAAAAACCCGTCCCGAAACCCAGATTGCCCACCCCTAAAGCTAACAGTGAGGAGGAAATGATAGAAGATAAGAAAATCTAGAATTAAGACCTTATTTACAGACTCTTTGAAACTATGAACCAATCTGGCCTTAACATTTTCATATTATTTAGTCCTTAACTTTAAAATGTTAAACAGGCAAAGGGGAATGAGCAAAAAAAAGCTTAATATGCTACTTAGAGCCATTCCTATAGTATATGTGCTAATCAATATGGATGAACCACAAAGTTGTTTGAATAAGCATACCGTGTAAATGATCTTCCAACGACCCTAAAGGCATGTACTCATACACCAGAAGCCTTTGATCTCCATCAGCACAATATCCAATTAGATTAACAAGATTTGGATGGTGAAGAAGACTTAACATTAGAACCTCAACAAGAAATTCCCTGTTTCCTTGTAAACCATTATGGTCAAGTTGCTTAATAGCCACCACCTATAGATGAATAATTAAAACAAGTCATCGTTAGTACTACCAAATTCGTTCAATCGATTTCCCAATTCTTTCATGGGGATTTACTAGAAGAAAAGTAGTAGCTGACCTGACTTTCCAAATATCCTTTGTAAACTCTACCAAATCCTCCTTCCCCTATAAGGCATTCCTTTCTGAAGTTTCTAGTAGCTGCAGCTAACTCAGAGAATGTGAAGGTTTGGGCCGCGATGTGATCAGACTCTCTGTTTTTGGATGCATTCTTCTCACCCGAAGATGATTTCGTCTTAGATTTCTCTTCAACACAAATGATAAGACGAAAATCAGTTTTCAATGACCAGTAGTAAAATGTGTTATGATAAGTTGTCTCGTATCGACTAATACATGAACTTTGGACTCCTATATATGGTACTAGGCAACCCTAAACTCTTGAGCTATCTTATGGGATTAGTTAGGTCCAAACCTATATTTGACATGGTATCAGAGCCAAGTTCATCGCGATTTAAATATACCGATGTTGGGTCCCCGATTACGATCCAGGACTGAGCCTGGACGTGACATGAACTTTGGATTTCTATATATGATACTAGGCAAACCTAAACTCTAGCTTTTGGATTAGTTAAGACTAAGTATTCATCATGTGTTTTGGAAACACAATCCAGCTAGAGCTGAATCTATTCGGCTAGGTGTTAGGATCCCACATCACTTATAAATGGGACTAAGTGGTGCTTTATAAGGCCATAAGCTAGATTTTAGGGATAAGATCCGTGGATCTTTATGGGATTGGTTTGAGCCTATTGTGGGATGAGTTCTAGGCTAAGGCGAAAAGGTCAGGACATCCTATAAAAGAACATAAAGAATCACGAACCATCCAACAGTTCAGAGAAACACTCTTGAAAGAACATAATCAAAGATTAAGAAAACTAAAGATTCAATTTTGCAACAACTAGAAACACATCAGACCAACCAAAAGAGTTCATTGTTACAGCGTAAATCAGAAAACTTTATAGGCAAAGAGTTCTAATAGAAACCACAAGCTCAATCAGTACTCTATTGGGATATATTTGGGCCTTATGCGCCAAATCTTCGCTAGAAAACATATGAAAAGCTGTAAAAGAGTATATCTGAAACAAACAAACACCATTAACGATATTTAATCTCCGTAGAGCACTTGAGCACAAACCGCAGTAGAACTGAAGTAACTATAATCGCTGGAAAAAATTGGAAACCCTAATGATAGTAGCAAACGCGAATTCAATGCAACCAGTAAAAGACAATACAATCCAAATATATCAATACCTTAACTCGGTTCCAATAGAACTGCTACATCATCTGAGTCAAATCCGAGTTAAGAAACATACCTGAAGCAGAAACACCACGATCGGAAGGTTTCCTGTTCAGCTTCTCATCGCCGTTCTTCCTTGACTTCGCTTTGCCGCTCGATTTCCCGGAACACGGGATCCAACCCATGTGTTTCTTGCCCTATCTCTCGTCGATGATCCTCGATTTTCTCTCTGTTTTGATCGCTACGATGATCTCTAGAGAGAGAGAGAGAGAGGGGAAAAGTGAGAACTTCGAAATGTAAAGGAGCCAATCCCAGCTCCATTCGGTGAACTTTTCAAAAAAAAATTAAATGATATATTTAAAAAATAATAATTAAAAATTATATAAAACAGTAACAGTTATTAACTACCGAAGAAAACACGTCGGAATTACTTTCCGTTGACCAACAAATATTCAGATTTTTTTCCTATTAATTTAATAACAATATTAGATGAGATTCAATCAATTACAGATAGTAAAACTTGAAGTATTTTTAGTAAATTTTCTAAAAATATATCTTTTACATATATAATATATGATTTCAACTGGTAAACCTACTTGATATTATTGCAAAGTACAAAGTAGATTTGGTCATTAAATTAAAAATAAAATAATAATTACCTGATTATTGTCAGGAGATATTTAGGACCTTGTCGAGAACGAGGAAAGGAAAAATGCCTACGTGGTCATTCTAGAGGTTCTGAATGTTCCACACGTTCCACGATGGAATCCTGATATTCCACGTGGCCTTTTATCAGAAATAGTCGAGGAAGACGAAATAAAATATAAAAAAATAAAAATAACCAAAAAGTTGTTATTATAATATTAAAATAGCTAAAATGGGCCTAATGGGCCATAAATGGGCTTTTAAAGCCCAAAGTGAAAACTAGGTTAAAAAAAATATCGTCGACAGCAGGGTTCGAACCTGCGCGGGCGAAGCCCAACAGATTTCAAGTCTGTCTCCTTAACCACTCGGACATATCGACTTTCTGACATGATGATGTTTTCAATTTTTATTAATCACTTAAATATTGGATTTGTGCCCTAGATAATAAATAGCATGGTCAGAGATTCGTGTGGTGAATTTTCCCGCCATCTTCCTTGCTCTCTCTCAGATACAGCCGCCACCGTCACCGTCACCGTCGTAGTTCCATGGCGGAGAAGAGAAAACGCCGGAGATCAGACGATGACCAGCCGAAGCTTCCTTTCAAGGACAAGCTGAAAGCAGATGCCGAAATACTGGAGCTTCTCAAATCCTATATCTCCGCGGCCACCGGTGGTGCCTCCTCCTCTACCGCGGCGAAACCACTAACCCTAGCAGACCTCTCACTCTCATCGACTTGCCGTGAGGTGGCTGATCTGTCCCTCTCATCGGTTCAGGGTGAGATCGAGTCACTAATCCTCCACATCGCTCATTCCATTCTCTCAGGTGACGGTTTTTCCTTTAACGTTCCCTCACGCGCCTCCTCGAACCAGCTTTACGTCCCGGAGCTTGACCGTATCGTGTTAAAAGACAAATGTACCCTCCGCCCCTTTGCGTCAGTGTCATCGGTGCGGAAAACTACAATCACTGCTCGTATTTTGGCTCTTATCCACCAACTCTGCCTCAAGAGCATCCACGTCACCAAACGTGATCTCTTCTACACCGACGTCAAGCTTTTCCAGGTAATGATTCTTTGCACTGTGTTTGAATTCATTTATTCACTAATAGATGAATCCAAACATTAGAATTTTCTTGGGTGAGTAATGAATTCATGTCACTGATAGATGAATCTAAATATTAGACTTTCTTGGGTGAGTAATGAATTCATTTATTCACTAATAGATGAATCCAAACATCAGAATTTTATTGGGTGAGTAATAAATTCATTTCATTGATAGATGAATCCAAATATCAGAATTTTCTTGGGTGAGTAATGAATTCATTTATTCACTAATAGATGAATCCAAACATCAGAATTTTCTTGGGTGAGTAATGAATTCATTTCACTGATGGATGAATCCAAATCTCAGACTTTCTTGGGTGAGTAATGAATTCATTTTACTGATAGATGAATTCAAATATCAGACTCTCTTGGGTGAGTAATGAATTCATTGATTCACTGATAGATGAATTCAAATATCAGACTTTCTTGGGTGAGTAATGAATTCATTTCAATGGAACATTTCCAGTCAATGAACCAAATTTGTACCATTACTGGTTTTACAGGACCAGACGCAAAGCGATGCGGTCTTGGACGATGTCTCATGTATACTCGGTTGTACGAGGTCTAGTCTCAATGTGATTGCGGCTGAAAAAGGTGTTGTAGTTGGAAGACTTATATTCAGTGACAACGGGGACATGATCGATTGTACTAAAATGGGAATGGGTGGAAAAGCCATTCCACCAAACATTGATCGGGTTGGAGATATGCAAAGCGATGCTTTGTTCATACTCCTTGTTGAAAAAGACGCTGCGTATATGCGGCTAGCAGAAGATAGATTCTATAATAGGTTTCCGTGTATTATTGTGACTGCGAAAGGGCAACCTGACGTAGCCACAAGGCTGTTCTTGAGGAAAATGAAGATGGAGTTAAAGCTTCCTGTGCTTGCCTTAGTGGATAGTGACCCTTACGGTTTGAAGATTTTATCGGTATATGGATGTGGGTCGAAGAATATGTCCTACGATAGTGCAAACTTAACTACACCGGATATTAAATGGCTAGGAGTTAGACCGAGTGATTTAGACAAGTACAAGATACCTGAGCAATGCAGATTGCCGATGACAGAGCAGGATATTAAGACTGGAAAGGATCTGTTGGAGGAGGATTTTGTGAAGAAGAATCCCGGCTGGGTTGAGGAGCTGAATTTGATGGTGAAGACAAAGCAGAAGGCTGAGATTCAGGCGTTGAGCTCTTTCGGGTTCCAGTATTTATCCGAGGTTTACTTACCGCTGAAGCTGCAGCAGCAAGATTGGCTTTGATCATTAGGTACGTCTGCTTGTTCAATTGAGAGCAACAAGGTATTTGCAATAACGAAAAGCGAAAGAAATTTCGCTTGTTTAACTCTCTGTTTCCTTTGCTTGTGTAATCCTAGCAAAGATTGAACTTTTTATGTTCCTGCTTCAATTGATATTTGGTTAAATATGCTTCAAATTACAAAAAAAAAAATTGAAAGCTGGAAAGATAATTTATATTTAATAGGTCTCTGAGGTACATGCTAATAGATTGAAACTTGCATGGACTGCAAAAAAAGATGAGTAATTTACCCTTTAAGAGTGGCTACTCTTTTGTAACCACTGATGCAGCGACTCCTTTGTTATCAGCAACCTCATTAGAGTTGCAGGTCTCCTTGTTGAAGATACAACAGTCTGTGATTTATTATTCTCTGTGTTCAAAAATCGATTAGAGGCCGAGTCTACTTCTTGTGTATGTTTTTGTTCAACAGGATGAATTGTGAGAGCCAATTCATCTTTTAGGAGCTTCATTAATGCATCTTGCTTTCCTGATTGAGTATTTGTTTCAGCCGTTCCTAAGATGATTAAGACATCATCTTCTATAGCATCACCTGCAACATAGTATTTAATTTCATATTGTTGTATAGCGTTGTTTATTTTGTTACGATATGTTGTCCCATATCGGTTAAGACATGAACTATGATCCTATATATGAATTGTACAACCTTAAAACTCTTGATCTAAGTTAGGTCTCATATTTGACATAACATTAGAGTCTGGTTCTTCTTTAGAAAAACTCTTGAACTAACTTTTGATATTAGTTAGATTCAAACCCATATTTTAACGGTTTTCATTTTAATGACGGTAAGCGGTATACCGTATAAAGGTAAAGTGTTCATTTGACTCAAAGTAGGGACCGCCTTAAAACATCAAATAAACAGGAGAGGATGTTATAATATTGGTGCATCTAAAGCATACCTCGCATATAGTCTTCTTTGATCATTCGCAATACAGCAAGTACGATAATCCGGGCCTCAACCTGTCACAAATGATTACATGAATAAGTTAGGTGTTACCACCCATCAAAGAGCTCTTTGATTTCTTTTACTGATTGTCTACATTTTACCTTTGTAAGTCCTTGAAGATCAATTGCAAGGTTACCAGATGTTCTCTCTTGCAAATGCACAGCTAATCTTTCAATGAGTAAACTTACAGGTCTTCCCAAGTTTGTTGGTTTCTGATTGATTGTTCTATCTTGATCATGACTGTCTTCCTGTATGACTCCTTCGCACCATTCCTCAATAAGTTCCTTGAGAAAGTAATCATTAGGTTTGTACCTGTGGTACAAAATTGCTTATAAGGAAATCCCAGGAAAAAAGAATGAAAAGAAAGGCGGTTACTGCTTGTTATTTCTCAACACCTTGGGGTAAGCGTTTCGGGTTACCCAGACCGATCCAATCCTAAGAACCCAACCCGTGAGATAAACGGTTTTGTAGAAAACCTATATGAGGTTCAAAATCTAAAACCCAAATGGGTTCGGATCGATCCGGGTTTAGTTGGTTCAAGGCACCCCTACCTTGAACAAGAGAGAATTAAAATATAAAACATAAATCAATTTCAGCAAATTTAGTGGATTTAGTTACCCTGCTTTGCGCATATCTTGATATACGGCCAAGCATTGCCGCAGTTCATATAAGGAACCATATTTGCTTCGGGCTCTTAGAAGCGTGTTGTACGTTACCTGAGGAATCAGTGCTGAAATCAACCGGGATACATTTTTGTCCCCTCATAGTATCTAAAAAGAAAATTTCTTCTTTAACCAACAAAATTACCAAATTTGGTTTTATCTGATACTTTCTCATCTCCTCAAACAAAGAAAACGCCAGCTTCAGTTTTTTACTTTCCACGCAAACCTGATAAACAAGTATGATGACATGTGACCTGATCAATTAGAGAAGGAGGCAGAGTATGGGCAGCATCACCCAAAGAAAGAGTAATACCTTAATGGCAGTGGTGTATGCAACAACATCAGGTTTGGTTCCAGCTGCACGCATAGTTCTCAAAATCTGTGCTGAAAAAAAAGAAAGTCTATCAAGGAATCTACCACAGTTTACAACCATAAATGATATGACTTATACCACTAACAAGCTAACAAAATCGAATCAAGTTATTCTGATATACAGAGAGTAATCTGAAGCTGCTGTGGATGACAAATTTGCAGCTTACCTGTACAGCACCTTCTACATCGCCTGAACCTCCACACATATCAATCAAAGTAGACCAAGTTATAAGATTAGGTGATAGACCTAAGCTCTTCATCTCACTCATTAATTCGTTGCCTCGATAGTAATCAGTACCGCAAGCCTTTAAGAGTATATTATATGTTGCAGTTGTTGGTTTGAAGAAAAACCTCCTTGAACCTTGGATATAAGGTAAACCAGATTCGCTATTTGCCACACTAAGTCCATGGTTGCTCGTATTATTTAAGCTGGAAACCCCATCATTACTAACTATACCATCTGTATATAAAGCTTCCTCAATTGAAACTCCCTTCCAAGATTGAAAAAGACGAAAAGCTCGGTCATACTGGTGAGCTTCAACACAAGCATGCAGTAAGATGTTGAAGCACTGGGAATTAGGCTCACATCCAGCAGCAAGCATTTCTTCAAATAATTGATTTGCTTGCTCCACTAGACCAGCATTGGCACAGGCGCTGATTAGCGAGGACCATGTATGAGTATTTGGCTTTACACCAGCCCATTGCATATCTTCTTTTACTCTTAAGGCCATTTTCCACAACTTTGCATCTGCAAAGACCTGAACTGAAGGCATTATTCAAAGCAACAAGTGATAGAGAGTCATATCCATTAGTAGTAGCTTTAGCTGATGAACAGGTGAGGCGATATGCACCTTAATGATAGTACAATATGTAAAGGTATCTAACTTTAAAACTCCTGAAGATTCCATCCGCTTCGCTTCTTTGTAGATGTCTTGGGCAAGATCAACCCTTCCAGCCAGGCAACATGCTTTCAGAAGTATATTATATGATGTCATATCAGCTGCAACATTAAGTTTCTGCTCATGAAATGAAAAGTTTGAAGCTTGATCAATAATCAATTCTAAAGGTCAAAGTTTTGGATAAGATAAACCGGTATCAAAATCTGACAATCAAGAATGAAATAATCAAGATGCTTGAACTATTCACAAGAACACATCTTTTAAAATATGGTGCGAAGACGTTATTGTGTGTGTGTGTGAGAGAGAGAGATGAATATACCTGCATACTCTTGTATATCTCTAGTGTGTATCCAAGATCATTGGAATTCACGTTCATTAGACTGTTTAAAACGTATATATTTGGCTTCATATTTTGTTGGAGAAGATCCTGCTAAAAAGATAATGTTAAACTACAAATCTCAAATGCAGGAGGGCAAACAAAAAAAATTTATGTGCAGCAACTTCAAGAACATTTGCCGAGGATTTATGTAGAACAACCACAGTTTATAAGACAAGTACCTCATATATGTACCTCGATTTCATGTAGTCACCACAGAAACCACAAGCATCTATCATTGAGCGGCATATATACATGTTAGGAGTACCTAAAATCTGTTTGCAGGCTTCATAAGTTGCCATTACAGATGTCATATCTCCTCTCTTCCCGAATCCATGAATAATTCTACATAACAGTATCTCTGTGTGTGGCAAAAGACACGCATATCTGCATTGCAGAGTAATTTAATCATAAGCATAAACTATTCAGCATTATCAGATCTACGGTTTCATGAATGTTAAAAATAACCAACAAATGAAAACATTCTGCAGTGAAGTACATTACACCGCTAACAACGAATTTAGGGATCATCATTAGAACGGAATCATTACGTGGGGAGAAATATAACCTACCTAATGGCTAAATCGGGATCGGAATTGTCAACGCAAACCTTTACAATATCAAACGGATCCACCAGCTCTTTGATTTTGAATTGGAAACCTGGAATAAGAAGTAGATGGTTACTGGATTCATGCTCCTTATTGCTAACAGTATGGAATACCAAGATGATGAACTGAATCACCTGCAAGTATCTCCATTAAACCAACGACTTTCTCCACTTCACCAGAATTAACCATTCCTCGAAACTGTTTCCTCATCAATTTCACAGAAGATTCGTCGATGAGGTCCAATGGAGGAATCCCTACCTTCTCAAGTCTCGGCAATGTCTGAATCACGCACTCGATCTTCCCTTGTTGAAGATTCAACCAAATTCCTCTCGCAAGAAGATCAAAATCAAGCGTCGACACGAAACGCGAGACGTTCGTGCCCGAAATGGCGCCGACAGTCTCCGCCATAAGCGCGATGTCAAGAAGCCTGCCGTTCTCGGCGAGCTTCGAAGCGAGATCGGCGTAGTACTCCACGGAGCCATCTGAATTCCATTCTACGGGGCTCGAGATGCGGAGGGAGCGAGCACGCGCGGCGGAGACTGGAGCTGGGGGCGGAGCAGCTGAGTGTTTCTGTGGCAGCGACGGCGGCTTGGAAAGAGAGCTGGATTTAGTGCTCCGACTAGGCTCCGATGCGGCGGAGAAGCAACGAAGGTGGTGATTGTTGCGGTGGTGAGGATTGGTTATGGCAGAGGAGTAGCCGAAGACGATGACAAGGTCTCTCATTCCTCGCCAACCGTTGTGACAGTCGTTGTGGCTTACTTTCTGGTTTTTATTTTGTTTTTTTCCAATTTTTAGTTTTCAATTTTTGAATTTAAAAAATACATATTTCCCGTAGTTTGAATGGATTGGGTTTGAAAGGCGGGTGTTCGTAGCACTTCAATGACGCCAAAAAGCGCGTTCCGAACGTGAACGAAAACGCAAACGCATAACCAAAACACCCACCGCGAAGATAAATTAGGGGTGGGTGTTTCGGTTTATCCGGACCGATCCAACCCGAAAAATCCAACCTGTGAGATAAACAGATTTTGTAGAAAATCTATGGTTTCAAAATCTAAAAACCAAATTGGTTCGGGTCGACCCGGTTTGGGTTTGGAAGAACCCGATGAACTCGAAGAACCCGAAAAAAAACCCTAATATTTTGTTTAGTCAATTCAGGTTATATTTGTATTTACCGAATATCTAATTTCAAATATTTGTTTTGTGTTAGTGAATATTTGAATTTTCGGTTAGAATATGAATCTAATACAAATTGGATACGAATATTTCGAATATTTTGTTCAACCCTATATATTGGACACTACTAATTTTAAAAATTGTTTCTTTTAGACATTTTAGTGTTATTAGATGGTCTATACATTATTTTAAATAATTCTAAAATATCTTTTTATTTATTACTAATTTTAATATCTTAAAAAAATTATTTATTAAGTGATATATAAATGGTTATATAAATCAATTAGATGATCTATATATTATTGTAAACAATTTATAATATCTTTTTCATTTATTAATAATAAAATAATATTGATGAATATAAATATTTTTAAAATAAAAAATATTAATACTATATCGTTTTACAACTAAGTGCGGACTAAATTACGTAGAAGGCGAAAGTCTTAATAGTTTGGTAAAAGAGCAAAACATATGGTCCCATAAATGTAACATTTATGCGACAACAATAAAATCTTAGAAAAATATAACAAATCTATAAATAGTATAATTACTTTTGGTTTGTTTATTTGAAATAATTATGAATTACCTGCCAAACTTTTGATTCCTTCTTTGTTAATAATTATCCGCAAAACTTTTTATTCATATATGATTGTAATCCAAAGAAATAATGTTTTAGAATTTCATATTTTACTCTTTATATATATCCTAACCTTGTTGTCATTATATGCAACTATATTACTCTGGAAAAAATCCAATATAAATATATCTTATTATTATTTAACAAATTTCAGATTTTATATAAAGTCCAAAATTTATATACTAATTGATCATATCTTGGGTTTATTTACAATTAGCATTTTCAGATGTTCTAATAAATGTATCTTTAATAGAGTCATTGATTTTTCCGAGAGCATGTTATATCACTCTTCCTCGTATCCAGATTCAGATTTTGGAACGTGAAACTATAAATAGAATCTAATATCGATATGTTAAAATAAGACGAATCATATTCTGATATTATGTAAAATATAAATTTTAAAATTATTTAATATTATATATAAAAATGCATTTATATTTTAACCGATCTGAGACAATATATTATAAAAAAAGTATTACTCTATCAAGCTTGAAACTAAAAATAACTTGAAGGAAATTTACTTCTTTAACTAATCAAAACCATAGTATGCATGAAACGATGAACCATGCATGCATTATATGCATATTATATGCATGTACATGCAACATATGCATACATACATATATAGCCTACAAAATAAGCATTGGAGAAATTTTGAAAGAACAAATCAATTTTCTGGAACTTATTTCTCACATCTTTCTTAGAACAGAGGAAAACTTATATATATAATTTGGATAAGGTTTAGTGAGAACAAATATTCTAATGATATATCATTGACTAATCATCATTGAGAATAATGAAACAATTCTTTAGAAAAATCTCCTTCAAGGCTGTGGTCGTTGTAACGGAATGATGTGAGGAGATTGAGAAAGAAGATGAACCCACGTGTTATTGCTCTTATGTTGTAACAGAACAGTGCGAAGAGGCTGAGGAAGAAGATGAACCCACGTGTTATTGTTCTTCTGTTGAAAACCGATTTGCATTCGAAGTCTCTAAATCAAATTGGTATTTGCAATTATCTTTCCTTTAGCCAAAACCTCTGAAGCAAAACAAGGCTTTGAAACCTTCCTCTCCGAGACCAAACCTTCTGAATCTAAATCAGTATTTGACCAACTCAAACGCTCTGAAACAAAATGAGATTTAGTTATAATTTGACATAAAAAAATCTCGAGAAAGATTTTACTAATATATATATATAAGAATATTAGGGAATAAAATATTAGAAATTTTGATTGGAAATACAACAAGCTCTCCTCATTTTCGAAGCCACGAATTTGAAGATCCAAGAGACAATTTTGAGTTTGATTTGCCCTCTTTTTGGTGGCAGCAGCCTCCTTGATTTTGTGTTGGGAGCCATTTGTTTTCTTCTCAACAAGACATGATGTTGTTTATATATATATATATATATATATATATGTATATATCGGAGGTTTGTATAATTTGTTCATTGTATGTAAAATTTGTGGTCCACACCAAGAAAACACAAATTTTATATATTTTATATCTTAAGAATATAATCATATCAATTGGGACAATTCAAATATCCATCATAAAAAAACATAATCGCGGCAAAAGGAATCTAAAAAAATTGTAATAGATTATAAAGTTCGTAAACTGTATTTTGAAAAAATATATATTTATAAATAAAGAGAGAGAAACTCAAGTATAAATGTCTTCGAGTTTGTAAACGCAAAATAAATCAATTAGATACATATTATTATACATATATTGTAATTAAAAAAAATATAAATTAGGTGAAATTAATCATTCAAGGGTTTATATGTTTCACCTATCCCTAAACATTAATGGTTATCAACCAAAAATTGTCGTTAGCTTAGACAACGTCAAAGGTACATAAAAAAAGGAATTATATCGATTTTGGTGTTGTTTTCATGTAATATCTAAATTCAGATAAATATTTTTATCTTTTAACGTTAAATATACAAAATAATTAACGCCAGTATATATTTAAAACTATTCAATAATTTTCAATATCACGTTAGATAAAGCAATTTAAATTTTAGAGACAATATATTCTACTATATATTAGAATACGAAGAGTTTATATTATATTGTAGTTAAAATAGTATTATATTTTCAATTTTAATAAAAACTAATATTTTTATATGTTTTCAATTCTTTAGTTTGGTTTATTATTTTCAAGGGGTAAATTCAAAAAAAACCTTCAAAAATAACTTTTAATAAAAAAAACCCTACACTTTTAACTCATCAAAAAAAACCTTCAAAAATAAATTTTAATAAAAAAAAACCCTACACTTTTAACTCATCAAAAAAAACCTTCAAAAATAACTTTTAATAAAAAAAACCCTACACTTTTAACTCATAAAAAAACTCTAATATATTTTTTAAATCATGTAATTTGTTAAACATATGAAACATTATAACCATATAGTCACAAAATACTATTAAGAAAAGTCTAATCTCATAAATTTATTAAAAAATAATATATTCACAATTCTAAAATTATTATTACATCTCATAAATTTTATAAAAAAATAATATATCTATTATTCTAAAATCATTATCTAACCAAAATTCATATAAATAAAAGGGGTATATATGAATTATCTAACCAAAATTTATATATAAATAATGATTTTATCTATATATGAATTTTGGTTAGATAATGATTTTAGAATAATATATATATTCTTTTTTTATAAAATTTATGAGATTTGATAATAATTTTAGAATTGTGAATATATTATTTTTTAATAAATTTATGAGATTAGACTTTTGTTAATAGTATTTTGTGACTATATGGTTATAATGTTTCATATGTTTAACAAATTACATGATTTAAAAAATATATTAGGGTTTTTTTAATTAATCTTCAAAATTTTAGTTTAAAAAATATATAGTTTATAGTTTTATTTTTAATTTCAAGAAATAGTTATTAGAATTTTAGGATTAATATTTCATTTTTTTTCACTTTCTTTTTTATTTTATGAGTTATTAAAGTTTTTATTTTATGAGTTATTAGGGTGTTTTTATGAGTTAAAAGTGAATGGTTTTTTTTATTAAAAGTTATTTTTGAAGGTTTTTTATGAGTTAAAAGTGTAGGGTTTTTTTGATTAAAAGTTATTTTTGATGAGTTAAAAGTGTAGGGTTTTTTTTTATTAAAACTTATTTTTGAAGGTTTTTTTTTGAGTTTACCCCATTTTTTTATAGAGTTTGAGGTTTATTTTAATTCCATAACGATGATTGTCTATGACAATGGTGAAAATGAAGATGATAACACCGATCTAAAAAATAATATCATGATTTATTTTCGATTTTCGAGCTTTTTAATATTTTGTTTTATTATACCATTCTTATTCTTTTTATATATTTTTGAAAATAGATAAATGATATTTTTTGAATGTCGTTTTTTTGTGTATAAGTGCATACGATCATTTAGATATATAAACGTAATCAATGACTCTAATATATAATCGAATATATATTTGTTTTTAAATTTTGAAGTATCAGGGAATTCTATTTATCATATAATTAATGAACATATGTTTATTGGATAAACATTGATGACGTACGAGTTTAAATATCTTCCAATCTCATATATCTAATCGTATATAAATTTATAATTTATAAGGGAGTATTGAAAAATATGAAGAGTTTATATTATATTGTTGTTATAATAATATTATATCTCAAATTTTATTAGAAATAAGAGTTTTGGTATATTTCTAATTCTATAGTTTAGTATATTGTCAATATAATATTGTGTTGTTTTATATTAGTTAGGACATTGAACAACCTTTAAACTAATTTTTGAGTTTAATTAAATTCAAATTATTTGATATGATATCATAAGTTTTGATTTGTTTCGATTTGAATATTCTTTTATTAGTGTTTGATTGTAAATTGTTTCCCACATTAATTATAATATAAATTACGATTTGATATATATATATATAAATTACACTTTTTGATCTTATGTTAAATTTGATTAGTATGTACACAATTTATTTTAAATTTTTTTTATACTAAATTTTAATTTATATGACATTTTTATTTTATTTATATATTAGTTATGTACGATTTTATTAAATTTTTAACAATTGAACTAATTTATATTATTCTATTACGTAAATTGTATATAATAAAAATAGTTTATAATAAAATCATACATATTTAATATGTAATGGTAATATATAAATTAGTCGAGTTTAAATAAGTTGTTAAATAATTTCGTATTTAATATCAACCATTAATATAAAATTCAAGCGTGTGATTATGATGTGTATTCGTACAAATGTTGTCCAAGCGTAATGATTAAATTCATTGAATTTAAATGAATATGTGGATCTCCGTAGATAAATTTTGTATTTTTATAAAATTAAGAAAGAGCATAATATAAACATGGGTCCAATTGTGTATAATTATACGAATAGGCTTTTTTATGGTCAAGTCCTCTAATGTCCCCCATTGAAGAAGCATAATATAATATTATGCTCTATTATATTCTGTTTAGACACAGACCAGCCGACACTTCATAAACAAAAATCAAAACCTTTTTTATTTTATTTTTAAGATAGTTTTAGTTTTAGTAAAAATTGTGTTGACATATTATATTGATATTGTTTTATAACCATTTTAAAATAGAAAATTAATAATAAGTTAGATTTTTGTAAGCAAGGGTTTCTAATAGTATTGTAAGCAAAGACATTTATCGATAATATAAAAACAAACCAAATTAAAATAAATAATTGTATTCAATTATTAACCGAATAATCGTGAATAATCGATTAGTTGTTTAAAAATATAAAAATATAGGTAAATGATATTTATTAAATGAATATTTTATCCAATATATTTAATAACTAACAATTAAATATTTATTTTATATAATATAATATATCATATATTAGTTTGTAAAACATATTAATTTTTTAATAATATTATTTATTTATAATTTCATATGATAAAATGATCGATAAAATCGAAATAACTGAATTAATTAGAGTTAGAATTTTACTTTGGTTACAATATTTTTTTGATATAACCGAACCAAACCGTTGTATAATCGAATCGATTTAAATTCAGTTATTGTCTTGTAAAAAACGAATAGCACATATCCATTATAACCAAACCAAAATCCAAAATAATGAGATCTAATATTAAATATTAAACAAATTTATAATTTTAGAATTTCTTCAATGAAAAAACCGCAAAGATCTTCCTTACATAGAATTTATTCTAATAGCAAATTTCTTATTTATTCGATTTTAACTAGATTTCACTAACATTTTATTAAAATTTAAAATAATTATTTTAAACAAAAAAATTTATATTTTCTTGTAAACCAAATCCGACAAAGAAATTACCTTTGTTGATTGAAACCAGGGTGTTATTTGGGTCGGCTCGGCCCGATGAAAACGATTTAAGTGGGCCTCAAAATCTCGATCCGCGGCTCGACCCGAAGGGCTTCGGACAGCCCATAGGAAGATCGAAGGGAAGACGCAGACACACGACGCATGGGCACCGGAACACGGACGACACTGGAAGACAAAGACCGAAGGGAAGATAGACACAAGATTGAAGGAAAGACGAACGCAGTGTACCGAAGGGAATACATACGCAACAGAACGACTAGGGTCGCATGGACACAGACGAAACAGATCTAAAGGAAGATGGATGCAACTGATCGAAAGAGAAACAAATGCAACATACCGAAGGGGATACAGACACAGCAGAACGATTAGGGTCGCACGGGCATGGACGCAGCAGAATGGCTAGGGTCGCACGAGCATAGATGCAACAGATCGAAGGGAAGACAGACACAACAGACCTAGGGGAAGACGGACGCACCAGACCGAAAGAAGACGAACACAACAGAACGACTAGGGTCGCATGGGCACAGACACAACAAAATGACTAGGGTTACACGGACACGAACAGCAGAACGACTAGGGTCACATGAGCACGAACAATTGAACGACCAGGGTCGCACGGGCACAAACAACAAAACGATACAGGCACAGACAATAGAAGATGATAGATAATGTTTTAGTGTTTCATAAAAGAACGACTGTGCTATTTTTTCATGGTCCGCGGTCAGGCCCGAAACCCGGTGGACCGAACTGAAAAATTTCGAACTATATGATAGTGTGAGTCTGAAGGTCCGATTACATTCAGACCTATCATTTTTAGGTCCGAACCTTCTGATTTTCGAGTGGATTTTGGATAGATCCGTGGGGCAAGCTTAATTCTGACAACCCTAATTGAAACCAAATTCGTCGAGGACAACAATATATGTCCCATCCTTCGATGAAGACAAGAAGACATGTGTTTAATCCTATTAGAAAGGCTACCACATGTGTGCCATCGTTTGACGAAAACGACTTATGTGACATATTCTAACTAATTTCAATTTAATTATAAAGATGATAATAAAAAATATATATACAAATAAATGGAAATCATTTGAATTGTTCGGTAATTCAAATCAATTTATTTGATAATCGGATAAATAAACAAATGGATATGTATAAATTTTGATTTTGTCAAATTTAAATGTATTTGTAATATAAAAAAACACTTTACAAACGAAAAGATTTAAAAACAAATATAATAAAACAAGCTTTTGATGATAATTGGCATTTTATCCAAAACGATAATACAGAAGGGAAAACACACACAACTATAAATTCCCTGCTCACCTAATTAATGAGAAGTGGATAATACGGAATAAAAATTAAACCCATTTTTTTAAATAAATAAAAAAATAAAAAGGGAAATTGGATGGTCTCGGATCGAAGCGAACCCGCTCCACATATTCTACACCAACCGTTTGCCCGCCGTGTGGATTTCGGCAGTTTCTCTCTCTTCCTTCTCTCTCTCTAAAGGTATCTACACTCCGATGAACTCGTATTCCTCAACGAATCCGGCAGCCGTTCAAGCACCACCGCCGGAGACTTCCACGGTTGTGGCTTCGACTGCGGCGGCATCATCCTCTGCTGCGGCGGAAGGTTCAGCGAAGAAGGTTAGGAAACCTTACACGATCACAAAGTCCAGGGAGAGCTGGACAGAAGAAGAGCACGACAAGTTTCTCGAAGCGCTTCAACTGTAAAATCTCTGGTTCTTTTACTTAGTACTCTGTTTTCTTAGCCTCCATCGAGCGACGATTGGTTTCTGTATTTGCTGGTTTACTTAGTACTCTGTTTTCTTAGCCTCTTTCGATCGACAATTGTTTCTGTATTTGCTGGTTTGGTATATATATATATTTTTCTGTATAGGAGGATTCTGATTTAGGGTTAGTTCTAACCGAAATCTGTTGTCTGTGAAATTTGTTGTTTAAGTCAATGAAGTAGGATGGATAGACGTTGTGTGTAGCTTACTATCTGGAATTTTCCTCCAGTGGGAAAAATAGTTTAGAAGAATAATTCGGTTATTGTATTTTCTTTTGTAAACGGCCATTGAAGTATCCCTTGATTTCTTACTTTGCATCTTAATACAGAGAAATGGATGTTTTAGTCTATAAATAAGATTGTAGTGCAGACCAGACACCGCTGGTGGAAGGAACAGGGTGATGTGCAAAATTTTTAAACAAATTGGTTTTCATTTTCTATTTCTGGAAGGAAGTTTTGATAAATGTTTGAGATAACGTGCATTTATTAATAATTTAGGTCATTGGGATGGATCACTTGACTTCCTTTACATTCCCATGCGTGAAGGGAATAACAATAACATAATACTTAACTTTTAGGCATAAAAAATTGAGAGATTTGGTAGTTGTTTTGATTGTAGTGAATATTCCAGCCTTTTTGTTGTGATAGACATTGACTTTTTTTTTTGTCTTGATTCTACTGTTTGTTAAAGCTGTTCAAATGATTGTTGATTGTTTCTTAATAGTTTTTTGAAAGTCCTCTTGCTCAACTGGACTACAGCTTGCCGATTCTACTGGTCTCTGATATTTTTTCTTGCTTCTTTAGGTTTGACCGTGACTGGAAAAAAATCGAAGACTTTGTGGGTTCAAAGACCGTGATTCAGGTTTGAGAATAGCCGATCTGGCTTTTGGTTTGATCTATTTTTGTCGCTTCCTTTCTTACTTTTCTTTCCCCCCTTTGTTTCGATGCAGATTAGGAGCCATGCCCAAAAATATTTTTTGAAAGTTCAAAAGAACGGGACACTAGCACATGTGCCACCACCTCGTCCTAAACGCAAAGCAGCTCATCCATATCCTCAAAAAGCGTCAAAAAATGGTTAGGATATTGTACAAGTAAGAGTAATTGATTTTGGAGAGATACAATTACATCTCAATAGTCTGAGGTTAACTCAAATTTTGCAGCTCAAGTACAGCTCCAAGTTTCCATGCCTTTTCCTTCTCCAATTAGCACTATGCCTGGGTATGCTCCATGGGAGGATTCCTCTGCACAGATAAACACTGGCTTAAACAGAGTTGTCTCACCCCAGGATGAGCTAGCTACACTTCGTGGAACTGAAGGCAGGCATTCTCATCTATGTTTTCTTTTCTTTTCTGTTGGTTGTGGATAAATTTCATTGGAGGAATTTTCATGTGCTTATTTTTTGCATATAACATTACTGATTCAGCTGATACTGGATCGAAGGGCATAACAAATGTTACTAGCCCTTCTGCATCTGGCATGGGAAGCTTAAGTACAACGCTATCAGGTTCTGAAATTCTAATAGGAGGGAAACACGCTCCCGTGCTGCATGGTAATAATCTTAAATCATTGCGGGTTTCATCCTCAGAGACGTGTTTTGTGGTTGATATTATACTGTGATTGTTTTCAGGTGTTCCTGATTTTGCTGAAGTTTATAACTTCATCGGGAGTGTCTTTGATCCAGAAACCAAAGGTCACGTAAAAAAGCTCAAGGAAATGGATCCCATAAATTTTGAGACCGTGAGTTACAGTTAACTCGAATTCCACTCAATAATGGGCATGACAACATATCTATAGAATAGGCTCTTGACTGAACAGTGTTTATTTTTCCTAAGTTTCTTTCTTATCAATCAAGTGTGAGATCTTGCAGCTTCAGGCTATCAGCTTTTGGTTGTTGTTTCCAACTGCATACTTGTTGCTAATTACAAAATTACCTTGGTGGGAGACGATAATCCATAGTCTATACGTGCGCACACGAGTTGCATTTTAATGTTATGCCCTCCCACCAGGTGTATGCCCTATGTTGTGCTCTGTCCCAATCAACCAGAGGTCTGTATATGGGTTTCCTTAAATTACTACTGCGATGATAGTAGCTTTAATGAATTTTCAATGATTCAAGAAGAAAAATATTTTGTTTTTGATTTTGTGATTCAGGGCAAGCAAACCTGGAAAAATGATAACTTCGGCAATTGGACTATGGCATTTTCGGATCCGATTTCTAAAATTCTTACTCAAAGTTTGGCTTTTGTAACAAAAATTTGTGTTCTAACATCTCAAAATGCAAGATTTTTCAACCTGGGTTCAGTTTCTAAGTCCCAATGTTGCCTGTCTTTGTCATTGCCCATGATCCTTCCCTGCCTTCATCACTAATTGCATATAAAAATGTTTTGCAGGTTCTACTGTTGATGAGAAACCTCACAATCAACTTGTCTAGCCCTGACTTTGAACCTGTTGTAAGTGTTAACTTCAGCCATCACCTTTTTTTTTCTCTTTTTTTTTTTAAGATTTGGCTATCTCAAAATCTGGAATTCTCATATTCCATGGCTACAAGTCAGCACATAAATTTAAACACTAATCTAAGGATAGCTTTCTGGAGGTGGAATTGAATGACACAGAACTGGTTCTATTCTATGGTAAACGTTTGGAAGAAAATATGAGTTGGGTCAGTTGCAATACGATATAATTAGAGGGTGTTTTAGTAATTTCACTGGTGGAATCCTGCAATTGATGAAGATATCTAACCTGATACAGTTGAACTCCTTTGATGCTGTAGAGGAAGGCCCTCACGTCATATGACATCAACACCAAGCTGGTAGCTGTTAGTGCAGAATCAATGGTCAAGACAAGTGATATAGTGTCTTGAGAAAGACTACTTGTTCACACCTGTCTCTCAAGTATGTCCTTTTTTTAATCCCTTGCTATAATCCACGATTGAGTGGATGCTGACCTAATTGTCGGCGGCCAGCATTCTCGTTGAGACACAAAAAGGATTAAGACAAAACATCCTCGTCCTGGTTGTAAAATGGTTTGCAGGCAGAAAGACTGAACCCTTGGCAAGCGAACAGGACTAGGAATGTAATATATAGGTAGTAGAGGGAAGTGTAAGATGAGGCAGTTCCCCCCCCCCCCAGCTGAATTTTTACCTTTTTCTTTTTGCCCTGGTTTATGTATTTATTTGTTCTGTTATCTTTCTTTTCCATCTGTTTATTTTTTGTTATTAATTTTAATAAATCGCATATACAAATAAGCCCCTATGTGTCATATAATTTTTGTGTTGAAGAGGTCCTAATCTAAAAAAAAAGGTAAATACCACTTCCAATAAATATTTATTTTTTTTATTTGGCTAAATTGTAATATAATTCCTTTTTTTTTATCTTTTAAATAGGTGTGTTCGGTTCAGATCCACAAACCAGGGGCCTTGTTACGATATAGATAGCGTAGTTAACCCTTTTGATTGCTTTATTGGAAGAGATAGATCGGCGGCGATGTTACAGCATCAGATAGTTCAATCTCCGGCGAGATTAGGGTTAACAAGCCCAGCTTCTCCCTCCGTCCAAATCCCTACCCCTCCTCCTCCTCGCCATCCTACCTCTTCTTCCTCCTCTCAATCTCAGCCTCACCAGATCCCTCAGCCTTCTTCTCTCCCTTCCTCCTCTTCTGCTTCCGCCGTTGCAATCTCCGTTTCTACCGTCTCCTCCGCCGGTCTTCTCCCCCTTCTCCCTCCGTTGCCCCGAGCTCAGGCTCTTCTTCAGCAAATGGCCGTCTTGGCTTCTAAACTCTTCGACGTCTCTCCCAATCGCACTCTCTGGCTCTCCGCCTTTCGCGGTTCTCTCCCGTCGTTCCTCTCCTCCCACTCCCTCCCACCTCCGCCGCCGCTTGAGAACCCTAACCCTTCTTCCACCAAGGAGATTCTCTCCCTCTTCAATTCCTTACAGACCCAACTCTTCGAGGCCGTGACGGAGTTACAAGAGATCCTCGATCTCCAGGACGCGAAGCAGAAGGTGACTCGTGAGATCAAGTCCAAGGATTTTTCCCTCCTCACATTCGCCAACAAACTCAAAGAAGCGGAAAGAGTTCTGGATATGCTCATCGACGACTACTCCGATTATCGCCGGCCGAAGCGAGCCAAAACGGGAAGTGAATCTCTGGAAGAAGAGGATAATGATGAATCGTCATCCTCGGTAAGCACAACTATTGCTTCTCAGTTAAAGTTGAAGGACATATTATCGTATGCTCATAGGATTAGCTATACCACATTTGCTCCACCGGAATTCGGTGCCGGACAAGCCCCTCTCCGAGGTGCATTACCTCCGGCCCCTCAAGATGAACAAATGAGAGCTTCACAGCTTTATAACTTTGCTGATCTCGATGTGGGTATTCCCAAATCTACGGAGAACGATGAGAAGAAGGTGGAGACTCTTATCGAGCCACCACCTACTGCTCCTGTAGATCTTTCAGCCATTCAGAGTCTTCTTCCGCCGAATATTGCTGTTCCTTCGGGATGGAAACCCGGGATGCCAGTGGAATTGCCAAAGGATTTGCCTTTACCTCCTCCGGGATGGAAACCTGGGGATCCTGTTGTATTGCCACCATTGGAGTCAATTCCTGCACCTAGGGCTGAAGGACAACAGCCTGTGCCTAGACCTCCTCCAGGGCTACATCGGCCGCCTGAGGTTATACAGGTTCGGCCAGTTCAGCTTGACATTTTGGAAGATGATGATAGCAGTGATTACAGTAGCGATGAAGCGAGCTCAGATGATGATGAGTGATGAGAAGTAGAATCATTACTCGATGCATTCGTCTTAACAGATATAAAAGGTAATCAACTCGTTAATTATCTCAATGCCTTGTCCTAACGAACACTAGAAAGGTTGTCTGCAATGTCTTTATCTGATTGGAAGTCTTCTGATTCGAAATTCTTGGACATGCCTGCAGTTTGGTTATTGTTATGTTCCATTGAGTTGAGTTCTGAAACTGTCGTGTTGTCCATTTTTGGGTTTAGATTGGTGGACACGTTGCCTTTCCCTTTGTGTCTCGTGATGTTTTGTTTCATTTTGTCTGAAGTGAAAACTTTGCTTTTGCAGGCGACTGCGACTAGAACCGAATGAATGAACTTGCGTTTTGAACAAAAATTTATAAAAAATAAACAATTATTAATAAAATACTTTGTTTAAATTTTGTTGTTCATTGTATACTTTTTTAATTATAATTTTCATATATATATATATATTTACGATTAATATAAATTATAATAGAATAGTATTTTTGTAATTTTATAAAAAAACATATCGAAATGTATTATAACGCAATATAATTTCGGATTTTTAAATTCTACGTTTCGTCACCATTCGGTTTTAACGCTGATTATATACAGAGCTGGAAGGTGGAGCCATTGCAGACTGCCTAGTCTCTTCATGTCTTTAGCCAAGAGAAAGTTGGTTCTTGTCCCATGCGAGATCATGGTTAGTATAATAATGTCGTTGTGTACTGATGAATATTCAAATCCCATAATTCTTTTGTATGAGTTCTGTAGAACATGTAACCAGTTCCCCTATTTATGAATCAACCAAATCCCTCGTTCTCCACCGCATATGATAAGTTCTAATCGATATGCGGTCTTATCGGAAAGACAAATCCATTAAACTACATTAATTAATGTGTTTTAAAAACACTTTTTTAATAATGTGTATTATTTTAAAATAATATAATTATGTAAATGAGTTTATGTATAGTTATGCCCTTTGGTATTTAAAAATGAATTATGTAAATTTATTTTAGAAGTATATGAATTATTATTATATTATTATATTTAAATATAAATGCATAATATATCTAACAAATTAAAAAGAGTTTTCTTTTTATATACCAATTTGTTGTGTGAATCTATTAGAATTTTAAAACTTCTCAAATTTTATTTCATTTAGAAATCTATTATAAATTATATTGTAACACGAATATATAATAAGTGGACTTGTGTTATATATGAAAAAGAAACATTGCACATAATTTAGTTCATATTATTTATACAAAAATTAGGAAAATGAGTAGATAAGTAGTACGTTGAGCCCAATTCACGCGTCCATGGCCCAATTGAATAATATGGGCCTGGGCCGAATTCAAGATTACGACATTTACAAAAACCCTAGACATGTCCCTATAAATTTATCTTAAGCCTCTTTGATTCCCTCTGATAGCGAAAACCCTAGCAAGGATAATCTCCGTCTCGTCAGAAATGGTCGCCGCCGTAGCCGCCGCGCGCCCTTCTGTCACCGTCCAGCATGTTGACAGTGACATGAACACCGACCAGGTTACCACCGTGCCGTTGCCTGATGTCATGAAGGCTCCGGTTCGTCCTGACGTCGTCAACTTTGTCCACGCCCAAATCTCCAACAACAGTCGTCAGCCTTACGCTGTCTCCAAGCGTGCCGGTCACCAGACATCCGCCGAGTCGTGGGGTACAGGACGTGCCGTTTCGCGTATCCCTCGTGTTCCTGGCGGTGGTACTCACCGTGCCGGCCAGGGAGCATTCGGGAACATGTGCCGAGGTGGTCGAATGTTCGCTCCGACGAAGATCTGGCGCAGATGGCACCGCCGCGTCAATGTCAACATGAAGAGGTACGCCATTGTCTCAGCCATCGCTGCAACCGCGATTCCATCGCTGGTGATGGCCCGGGGCCACAGGATCGAGAGCGTTCCAGAGATGCCTTTGGTGGTCGGCGACTCCGTCGAGGCCGTGGAAAAGACCTCAGCTGCAATCAAGGTGTTGAAGCAGATCGGTGCTTTCGCAGATGCTGAGAAAGCGAAGGACAGCCTCGGAATCCGCGCTGGTAAGGGTAAAATGAGGAACCGCCGCTACATCTCCCGCAAAGGTCCTCTGATTGTGTACGGAACAGAGGGTGCTAAGCTCGTGAAGGCATTCAGGAACATTCCTGGTATTGATGTGTGCAACGTTGAGAGGCTAAACTTGCTCAAACTTGCTCCTGGTGGTCACTTGGGAAGGTTCGTGATCTGGACAAAGTCGGCTTTCGAGAAGCTCGAGTCAATCTATGGCTCATTTGACAAGCCGTCTGAGAAGAAGAAGGGGTATGTTCTACCGCGTCCGAAGATGGTGAACGCGGACCTTGCTAGGATCATCAACTCCGACGAGGTTCAGAGCGTGGTGAAGCCGATCAAGAAGGAGACAAAGAGGGCTGTGCTGAAGAAGAACCCACTGAAGAACTTGAATGTGATGCTTAAGCTCAACCCATACGCGAAGACCGCAAGGAGGATGTCTCTGTTAGCTGAAGCTCAGAGGGTTAAGTCAAAGAAGGAGAAGCTTGACAAGAAGAGGAAACCCATCTCTAAGGTATGTTCCAGTTTTGCATCATTTAGTTTGATCATTGGTTTGGACATACATTTCGTTCTGAAGTTGACAACTTTGCAATTGGGTTTCAATTTCTCTGTTGAATGATTTAACATTCAATGTTTTGATCAACTATAGTCAGGAGGATATCTCTGTTACCTTAGTGAAATGGTAACAGAATGGTATTTGAGATAGGGTTCAGACATGACAAGAATCACATAACTGATGTCTGAAATGTGTATAACAATATTGGGTTAAGATCAAATCAAATCAAATCCTATTGGGATCTAACTCAGGTTCAGACATGACAAGAATCACATAACTGATGTCTGAAATGTGTGTAACAATATTGGGTTAAGATCAAATCAAATCAAATCCTATTGGGATCTAACTCAGGTTGTTGCCTTAGTGAAACGAATAGAAGCTGTTAGGAATTGTATTTGAGATAGGGTTCCTTAATTGATGTCTGAAATGTGTATAACAATGTTGGGTTAAGATCAAAATCAAATCTTATTAAGATCTAATTTGGTGATTGCCTTTTACATTAGGAGGAGGCAACAGCAATAAGAGCAGCAGGAAAAGCATGGTACCAAACAATGATATCAGACAGTGATTACACCGAGTTTGAAAACTTCACCAAGTGGCTGGGTGTGAGTCAGTAATCTTCTTTATCTCTCTTAATTTTCTTAAATTGGATTATAATAGACATTTTAGTTTCATGGTTCTGTTATGTTTTTTGGAGTTATCAATGGGATCTGCATTATCAAATCCAGATATGGACATGTCGTCTTTCATTCTCTCTGCTTTTCCTTTTCTTTATGTTATAATCTGTTGGTTTGAGAATTTTTTTGTTGGAAGTGACGTGGCATAATTCTATTGGTTAATCACACTCCTAAGTTATCTTTTATTTTCATATGGTGGAGTGAGTTATTCTGATTAGTAAAATTAAAACAATTCAGTTGAAGATTATTTTTTTTGTGCAATCACATCACTGGTTTGATGGTATCAGTTCATAAAGTAATACATATCAGTTCATTTGACACTCCTAATTTAGGGTTCTTTGATGGTATTATATCGATTATAATATGCATTTAGATTTCCTTGACGGTATTATACCGATTATAATATGTATTTAGGGTTCATATATGTAGTATTGAACAATTGGTTTAAGTTTAAATCTGCATCCAATTGTTATAATTGACTAAATTTTGGTAGATTTGACCATTTTAGGTTTTTAGTTGGGAAATTATGGGTGTGATTAATTTAGTTTTTAAAATATACTATAGTAACCAAATAATTTAAATGGGTTTTGTTCGATTGTGCAAATTGGATAAATTAGATAGAGTAAATTGTATTAACAAAGATAATATATATATATATAATGAAAAATATTTAAAAAAATGTAAAATGAAGGGCTTGAGTTAATTATCATTGTTATACTTGCCCTTTGAGTTACTTGTTCCTCAAGTTACCGTAAAGATTAATATTATCTTCATTACAAACTAAAGTGTTGTTGCACATGATAGTTAAAAAAAATACGAACTTTACAACTATTTTGGGGATGTTTTTTAAATATATCAACATGTTTAAAATTTTCAACCATACATTGTTATATATATTATATATATAAAAGTCCAAAATTCAAAAATACATATATAAATATTATTTCCAAATTAATCTTTAATCAAAATCATGTATTGTTATGGCATTAACATATTATTTTAAAAGTATATTTTAAAAAGTGAACTATAATTCTCACAATTAGGAAGTTAAATTATTATGATAAGTAATAAATAATCTTTATGGTTTAAAAAGATTTAAATTAATTAAAGGAGACTTTGATCAATTTTTTTAAAGAAATCGTGAATCCTTTTACCATTTTCTTTTTTATTATAATGAATTGAAAAGAATATTGAGTTTGATATGTATTATTTTATCCGGTAACATTATAATTAAACAACAAAAGTTTATTATGCAATTCTATTTAATATTCCATTTAATACAATTAAGGTTAATGGCTCTAAAAACCCATGTTAAATTTGGCAACATTATAAAAACATACCAAAAAATAAACATTTAATCTGTTTAATAATTAGAAATTAATTGTACGGCCACAACTTCGTTTAATGTTGACTCGTGTCACAAGTAACCATATATAATAAGGCGGTGCTCACAAATTAAAACAAAAAGAATATCGTCCCTTGATATTTACTCATGCATTTATCACCGTCCGATCTATCGACTTCTTCTACCGCACACCCGAATATTCAGTGTGAGTTACTACAGAGGATAACTTCTTTATGGACACAAGAAGTCTAATTAATTAACCAGCGCCTTAGCAAATAAGCAAGGAAAAAAAAGTATATACAGAATTTGCAATACGATTTTTATCTATTTGATTCTCGAGGAGAAGAGAAGGGAAAATCTCGCCGAGTATAAACCCTAGATTCTCTTGGTTTTCTTCAACCTGGAACTTAAAAGTTTTTCCGATTTCGATCGAGGACTGGAATTTTCATCGGAGCTTAACGATTAGATATATCCGAAGAGAAAAAAAAAGATGGGTACTTGGAGATGTGATTGTGGAAATTTCTTTTGATTTTCGTTTTTTTTATTAGTCAGTACGATCCTGATCTTCATTACTTCTGTCTGTTTGTCGATGTTGTTGATTAATTCTGCTATTGCTTATTGTAATTCTCTGTTTCTCGTCAGTGAAGCCTCTTCATATGTGGGTGGCTTGATTTTGATCGTCTGTGTTCGTGTTAGTTTCTGGAGAATTTGGGAGTAATGGTGTCGATTTCATCACAAAAAAGAATTAATCCTTGGTTTTGCACGTTTGCTGTTATCTCTTCTCTAGTTTTGGTCCCTTGATTATCTTATTTGATTTTGGTTTTTCCTCTGATTGAGTGATTTCAGTTATGAAGACCTGTAACATGCACCACTGTTGTTGAATCCGAGGGACTGATAAAGTGATGGAGAACAGAGGTCAGAAACGGATGGAGTTGGTGGAAGAGCTACCTGCTGATAAGAGAGCTTGTAGTTCATTGGAATTCAGGCCGAGTGCATCTGGATCATCTGTTCAAGCTGAGACTAATGGCACAACTTTAGTAAATGAAAATCATGATGCTGATATGGATACCTCCTCATCTGCTTCACCTTCAAGCCGATCAGATGGAGGTCCAGAGAAGGATTCAGAATATGGGTCTTGTGATTCTGATGATGCAGAACCAAGACACAGGGTACTTCAAGAGTATCAGAGGCGGAGATCATCTGGTGATCATGGGAAATTGAAGTCTCTCTTATCGAATTTGGGCGAAGGAACTGACCCATCTACTCAGTTAAGTGCACTTACAGAGTTATGTGAAGTGTTGTCATTTTGTACTGAAGACTCGCTCTCCAGCCTTATGGCAGACATGCTTTCGCCCGTGCTTGTGAAGTTATCTAAGCATGAGAACAATGCAGATATTATGCTACTGGCGATTAGAGCTATAACTTATTTGTGTGATGTTTTTCCACGTTCAACATCTTTTCTTGTAAGACATGAAGCTGTTCCTGCTCTCTGCCAAAGACTAATGACTATTGAATATTTGGATGTTGCCGAGCAGGTACCATATTTAAGATAACTATCTTTGTTACCTTAATGTAAATGATCACAATTACAGATAATTTGGTTTGATGGGTATTTTCCTATGTCTGAACTATTGACTTGGTTAGTGTTTGCAAGCACTTGAGAAAATCTCCCGAGATCAGCCGCTAGCATGCTTAAACTCTGGAGCTATCATGGCTGTACTTTCTTTTATTGATTTCTTCTCAACAAGTGTACAGGTTTGAAATCTCAAGCATGACATTGTGTGGTATTATTGATTTGGTCTACCTTTGGTTGGTGCTAATTAGAGTTTTCGATTTTTTACATTGGATTTACATCAGAGAGTTGCAGTTTCTACTGTGGTGAATATATGTAGGAGGCTTCCTTCTGAGTCTCCTTCTCCTTTCATGGACGCTGTTCCAATATTGTGCAGTCTTCTTCAGTATGAAGATCGACAGGTTTTTGTGATGTTCGGTTCTTTTATCAAAAAAAGATTTTTTATGCATGATCTTATGATAATCTGTATGTTTCTTTGCAGTTGGTTGAGAGTGTAGCTATTTGTTTGACAAAAATAGCGGAGCAAGTGGGTCAATCACCAGCAATGTTGGATGAACTATGTAGGCACGGACTAATTCATCAATCCACACATCTTTTAAACTTGAATAGCCGCACTACCTTGTCTCAACCTGTTTACAATGTATATGAGATTTCTTCTCCTTTTGTATGTGACCCTTGAAGTACTTTCATAGCATGAAGATGACAGAAATGTTTTGGTTTTGTTGGCAGGGTTTGATCGGATTGCTCAGAAAGCTTTCTTCTGGTTCAGCTGTAGCTTTCAGAACTTTATATGAGCTAAACATTGGCTCCAAACTGAAAGAGATACTGTCTGTTTATGACATCTCTCATACAATGTCTTCTCCACATCCAACCAATGCATGTTCCAATCAGGTTTGTATCTCATTTCATATAGATACATGATTATGCACCATTCTATATATATATATATGTATATGTTTTTCAATTGATGGTAAGGATTTCAATGGAGATGGAAAAATATTTAATCATTTATATTTCGTGCTCAGGTGCATGAAGTATTGAAGTTGGTGAACGAGCTTCTTCCTGCTTCACCTGCAGAGAAGGATAATCAGCTGGAATTGGACAAAGAGAATTTCTTAATCGATCAGCCTGACGTTTTACAAAAGTTTGGAACAGACATGCTTCCTGTTATGATCCAGGTTATTTTTCGGACAATGGGCACGTATTATTTCGTGCTGACTGATACTTTCTTGGCCATTTTTCTCTTGGAGATCGTAACATTTTGTTGAATTCTCCTTAGGTGCTTAACTCTGGTACCAACGTGTATGTATCCTATGGTTGCCTATCTGCTATTCGCAAACTGATTTGCTTGTGCAAATCTGACATTCTCGTTGGATTGCTTAAGAATTCCAACCTTGCAAGGTAAGTTGATTTGTAGTAATCTTCTGTATAGCTTCCATGGTGTCAAACTCGTTGTTTCTAACTGGTGATGATGATTTTCTTGGCATAACAGTGTTTTGGCTGGGGTTTTTTCACGAAAGGATCATCATGTAGTCGTAGTAGCTCTACAGATTGCTGAAGTGCTGCTTGAGAAATACAGAGATGATTTTTTGAACTCCTTCATAAGGGAAGGTGTCTTTTTTGCAATTGAAGCGCTCACTACTTCTGAAAAGGGTCAACAGTACCAAGTATCTGGCTTCATTCAAGGCTCAGCCGACCTATCACAGAAGCCTTTTACACGGGAGGTTTTAAGATGCTTGTGTCAGGTCTTCGAAAGATCTCTTACTTCTTCTTCGCAAGCTTGTAAGATCGGAAAAGATTCTGTCTACATTCTTGCAAAGCAGATTAAAGAGAATTTCTTTGGACCTGAAGTTTTCGATTCTGAAAAAGGTTTGACAGATGTTCTCCACAATCTCAAGAACTTATCGATGGCACTTAGCGACTTGATGACCATGCCCATTGATTCTCACAGCCTGCACAGTGAAAAGTTCTTTTCCATATGGCATCAAATTATGGGAAGGCTGAGTGGAAGGGAATCTGTGTCCACTTTTGAGTTTATTGAGAGTGGGGTCGTGAAGTCTCTCGTGAACTATCTGTCTAACGGTCTTTATCACAGGGAAGATGATGCTGTGCATGACAGTTTATCATTTGTTGGTGAAAGATTTGAGGTGTTCGCTAGATTGCTCTGGTCTGATGAGGAATCAACTCCATCCATGTTAATAAATAAGCTACAGAATTCTCTTTCGTCTTTGGAGAACTTCCCGGTTATCATAAGTCAGTTCTGGAGGCAAAGGAACTCATTTGCAACTGTTCCGAATGGACGTTGCACAACTTATCCATGCCTAAGAGTTCGTTTCCTGAAGACAGAAGGAGAGGTTTGTCTGCGTAATTACTCCCAAGAATTCGTCACTGTTGACCCATTTTGCTCCCTGGATGCTGTCGAACAGTTCCTGTGGCCTAAAGTCAATTCAGAGCTTATAGCTTCTGTTGAAGCAAAGGATCAAACTACAGACTGTCCGTCTCCTCATCGACAATCAACATCAAACTGTAATCAAGATGATAACTCTGGTCACGTGGAGTCTGGCAGTCTGCCCCAGAATCCCCCATTGATGCAGGTTATTCTAGACTCCCTCTAGTCTAGAAAGTAGCATGTGTGGTACCACCGATTATCTTTTTGGCTGGTTTCTCGTGTCTGACCTTTCGTTTTTGTTAAATTTGCTTTGCAGGGCGGCGATTCTAACTTGTCCACTTCAAGCTCTGAGAGAGCTATAAATGTAAGTCAAATCTAGTTCTCTTCTTTCTTATAGGTGATATTGCAATTAGTGGAACTTCCTAAGATAATGGCTAAGTTTGCATTGTCATTATCTCGTATTTGTGCATTGTAAATCAAATGTGGTTTCTTTACTGCCACAAGTTTGCCTACTAGATATGAGAAATTAACAAAGGATTGCAATAGCAGTAAATGGAAGGATATTTAACTTCCATAATTTCATCTTTGATCATGTTTCTGTTTGGGATATGGTTGGTTTTAATTCCATTTAGATTGTGCATGAGTGAATTGGTGAACTTTTTAAAACATTGACAAGATTATTTGTTTCTGTTTCTACTTCTTCTTTTCTCCAGCTGCTTGTTTTGTCAGTTCAATAAATTTTTTTCTTATATTGCGCGGAATTTTCTTACAAGGGTTCTCAAGAGGAAACCCGGGAAGACCTTCCAGGGTCAAGCAGTGGTTCAGGAGAACCAAAATCTGTCTCTTGTAATGGGGAAGATGCTTCAGCAGGGCTGTTATTTCGCCTCGAAGGACCAGCAGGACTGTTATTTCGCCTGGAAGGACATCAATTGGACCGTTCTTTGACTATATACCAGGCAATCCTCTGGCAGAAACTAAAATCAGAGGATGAAGGATGAGACGGTTCAAAACTTTGGACTGAATTACACAACATCACTTATGAAAGGGCTTCAAGACTTGGAAGTTCTCCTTTATGTCTGTCTTCACCAGGGGAAGATGTTAACAAGTATGATGAATACTCTCCTTTTTTATCATACCTGTTCACTCACAGACTTGCAACGCGATTCGACAAGACAAGTCCTATGTATGACATATTGTTTCTGCTTAAGAGTTTGGAGGGCATGAACAGATTCCTATTTCATTTGATATCTCTTGGAAAGATAAATGCTTTTGCTGAAGGTAGGCTTGACAATTTGGATGATCTGAGGGTTCAACTTCGTCCAGTACCACATATTGAATTTGTTAGCAGTAAGCTTACCGAAAAACTGGAGCAGCAGTTGCGTGATTCCGTTGCTATCTCCATCAGCGGTCTTCCATCATGGTTTAATGATCTAATGGCATCATGCCCATTTCTATTTAGTTTTGAAGTAAAGTCTAAATACTTCCGCCTGGCAGCATTTGGTCAGCAGCAGCTCCATCATCATCATCATCCATATCACTCTGATGGTTCCAATAGCCATGGTGAAGGGCGCTCGGGAATAGGCAGCAGTTTATCACGCAAAAAGTTTTTAGCTTCCCGAGAACGGATTCTAGAGTCTGCTGCAAAAATGATGGAAGTACATGGCCATCAAAAGGTGGTAATCGAAGTGGAATATAGCGAGGAAGTTGGAACTGGTCTCGGGCCAACGTTAGAGTTCTATACTTTGGTTAGTAGAGCATTTCAAAAGCCGGGATTAGGCATGTGGAGGGGTGACAATGGCTCCTTTGCTGGAGAGACAAGTGGTGAATCTGGAGTATTAGTGTCTGAATCAGGACTCTTTCCTCGTCCTTGGTCAGGAGGAACATCAAGTGACTTTCCTGATGTGCTCCAGAAGTTTTTACTGTTAGGGAAAGTGGTAGCGAAGGCTCTTCATGATGGACGAGTCTTAGACTTACCCTTCTCCAAAGCCTTCTATAAACTGATCCTTGGACAGGTAAATAAATGATTTTGTAAACCTGTGAATGTCTCTATTTATTCAAATCAATCGATCTGATCGGGAATTTTCTTGTAGGAGCTGAGTTTATACGATATCCACACTTTTGATCCTGAGCTATGTAAAACGCTGTTGGAATTAAAAGCTCTAAATCATAGGAGGAGGTTCTTGGAAGCAGCAAAGAGTGATTGTGGAGCAACGAAACTAGATATATGTTTCCGGGGCACTAGAGTTGAAGATCTTTGTCTTGAATTTACGCTGCCTGGCTATACTGATTACAATCTTGCTCCCAGTTCTGATACTGACATGGTACTTTTGTGTTTTAGTTTTGTGGTCAAGTCTGCTCTTTTCCTATAAAGGTGGAATTTTTAACTGTTTTTCCTTCTCTTTGTTAGGTAAATTTGAGTAACCTTGAAGATTATATCGAGGCCGTTGTAGATGCCTCAGTACGTACTGGGATCCAAAAACAAGTGGAAGCATTTAGAACCGGGTTTAACCAAGTGAACACCTTTCTTTTTGGACCTGTTTGTGTATAGATTTCAGTTTGATCACCCGTATAGAATAATATTAGGGTTTTGTGCTAATGTTATATTCGGTTATAATTTCAGGTTTTCCCAATCGAACATCTTTCGATATTCAATGAAGATGAACTTGAACTTCTATTGTGCGGGGAATGTGATATCTGGAACGTAAGTAAAGACTTACAAGTTACTAACTTTTTCGGTTCTGGTTATCTCTTATTGATCAAAAAACAAATTTTGTTTGTCTTTTGCAGATGAATGAAGTTTTGGATCACATAAAGTTCGACCATGGATATACTGCCAGCAGCCCACCTGTTCAAAATGTCGGTTTCGCTTCTTTAATCCTTTGTTCCACAAAGCCGCAACTTTGCATTTGCCCTCTCAATGATTCAAGCTATGTTTTTTTTTAATGGGTTCTATCAAAATGTGGACTTGCAGCTGCTGGAGATATTGCAGGAGTTTGATAATGATCAAAGACGAGCCTTTGTGCAGTTTGTAACGGGAGCACCTAGACTTCCTCCTGGGGGTTTGGCATCTCTCAATCCAAAACTAACTATTGTTAGAAAGGTCTAATGAAAAGAAACAAAAGCTTTCACTTTGACAATTATCTTTTCCTCTGGTCATTCCTTATTTAACCCTATCTGCTTCTTCTCTTTGTTTTCCATGGCAACAGCATTGCAGTGATTCTGCAGAAACAGAGCTGCCAAGTGTAATGACTTGTGCCAATTACCTGAAGCTTCCGCCATACTCTTGCAAAGTTGTTTTTTTTTTCTTGATTTGTGGATGATGATAATGTTGTTTTTTTTTTATGACAGAATCTGACCAAAGGAGCAATGGGTTGTTTGTGTTTGTGATGTTGTTGCAGGAGAAGATGAGAGAGAAGCTGATATACGCCATAACTGAAGGTCAAGGGTCTTTCCATCTGTCGTAAGCTCTGACATTGGCAAGTCTCTGTGTGTAAATTAGTAGGGTTTAGAAGGCAAGTAGAAATGGTTTGAGTTTGTATATAGATTGGGAAGTGGGAGGAGAAATATGAAGAGAGAGAGAGAGAGAGATTGTTTGGAAGAAGAAGAGCTTCCTCTTGGATGGTGAGATGCTTTTCTTTAGGAGTTTGTACATGCATCAACTCTTCTGGTGGAAAGCTGTGTACAGTGATTTTCCAAACTCTTTTATGTATATTATTTTCTATTTATTTCTTTCTCTCCATATATTTATAATTAGACACACACCCATATATATATATCGAAGAAAAGGTAGGACGAAGAAGTGCTTATGCAACATTTCAGTTTGATTTAATTCAAAAGTTCGTTAGAAAATGAGTTGGTACAATTCAGTTCTTCTAAAAGTGAGACGATTTAATTTAGTTCGTTTTCTAAAAGATTTGAAAAGTCACAATTCAGTTCGGTTCATTTTTAATTCGTGCACAAACACAAACTTTTGTATTGGTTCATAAATTAAACCATTTAATTTAAAAAATTTTAAAATAAATTAATTATCAACTAAAATAAATAAAATATTTAAAATATAGAAATACAAATTTAAGTACAAAGTTATTAAAATTCAACATACTAAATCAAATATAAAATCATATAAAATATGAAATAAATATATGAAATCAAAACCATTTCAAATTTAAACGATCTTATTCGTAACATTCTTTCTATCTCTTTTTTAGTAATAATTTATGTCATTTAAATCTATATAACAATATATATGTATATATTAATGGAATAATAATATATGTTTTTCTCCCAAGTAAATTTTATTATTCAATTCACGAATTGATTTGTCTAAACCTTAACTTGTTTTCGATTTAATTCGTCAATTTATTTATATTAAACAAATTAAATATTTCCAATTCAATTCATTAAAACAATCTAAATTATAACTGACTGGCAAACGGCCAACTCAAATTACATCTATAAATCTAAATCTATTAGAGTTAGGCTTAACGGTGGTCGAGAAGAAGAGGGACGAGAAAGGAAGTGCTCTGTCAAATCCAAAGAGGCTACAGTTTTGTTTCTACAGTGCGATGAACTCATCCACGCGCATATATAGCGCGTGAACTTCACGGCATCAAATTCCACGAGTGTTAGTCCAGGAAAATCCGCTATTTCTTGAGAAAAGAGAATTTCAGGCGCGTGGCAACTCTAATCAATACGTTGAGAGGATTTTCGCATAATATTTACATATTCTAGACCAGGTATGAGCCTCCTCCGCCGTCCTCCGGTGCATCACCACCGCTTCAGCCGGCGACTTTCGCTCCCACCCACTACCCGCACTCCGATGGCTATACCCACCGTCCTCCGCCGTAGATGGGGCCACGCACCGCGTATACCGCGTGCAGGTCGCGGCCGGAACTTCTAAAAGATGCGCCGGCGGCAACATCTACAGTCTGTTTACCTCTACGAGACAGAAAAACAGATGAAGTTTGGGCTAAGTATGGCCAGTCCACCTAACCCTTTTTGGTCTCCCAGTTGTCTTGGCCTTCCGCATCCGCAACGATTTAAGCTTCATCAACTGCATGCTCTCTCTCCCCACTTCAGACATTAACTGCCGCAGTTTCTAACCTCGCTGATCCCGGAGACGGATGGTCCGGCGGAGTCTTATCAAGCTTTTCTCAGCCGTGATCTGCATGCTCTCCCCATCTTTGGTGGCTCAGTCGAGGGTTCCACCCACCCTGGCTACAGCATTCCTTTCTAGAAGCTGATAAAAGAAATGGTTGAATGGGAATGGGAATGGGAATGTGATGCATGCGTTGACATACAAAGTGAATTCCATCCAGTTTGTATAACAGACAATGCATTCATAGACAAAGCTCGTCATGTATTGGTCAGATGGCTAAAATGGGTTTAGGGTCACATCTAATGTTCTATAGGATACGCGAAGAGAGACGGGTCAATGAAATGAGAGCGGCTGAGGCTTTCAACTTAGACCTGACAGGTGATGTCGTAGTCAAAGGTCAACGCAGTGATTGCGTTTTCTCACGTCAGTGCGATATTAAAATCCATCGGTTAAGTTGCAGTCGACCTAAAATGCACCGAAACACAAATTTTAAAAATCTAAAATTATATTGCATTACATTTACGTCGCCCGCAAAGATAGCGATTCTACCATTTAGACAAAATGAAAAGAAAACGCCGCCAATTACTGACAAAAACACCACCAAACTCAAACGCAAATATTACGTTTCCACCAGTCAAACCCTTACTCGACTAAACTCACAAATGAAAAATATGAAATGGCATATGCACAAAGCTAGAAGAATTAGAAGAATTGCAAGGTTTACTTTCTAATGTCAACTGCTACAACAGAGTCAGGATAAGTACTTACCGTGTATTGAAGCTACAACAACAGAATTGCTTATCATCTTGACCTTGATGAAGACTGACTCCGTGAATAAGAAGATGACAGGACCTGTGATTCAAAATTTGATTCGTCAATTACTCATCGAACAATCCAAATTCCCGAATCAGGACGAGCCACAATACCTGATAAGTCTTAGGCCCCTTCTTGAGTAGATAACCAGCAATATTCAGGTTCTCCAAAAAAGTATCAATGTCAGGGACTCGTAGACAGATTCTATCTGCCAAACTATACATCTCCTGACAGTAAAATTTTCCATAGTATGGAATTAGTCGCATAAAAAAAGCACAGTCAAGAGGCACTATAGGAATATTTGCATGAAGAGTCGAATGTACATACAGAAATTGAGAAACAATCTTTCTGTTGTAGCTCTGATTGTTTATCAAGAGCACTTAAGAACCGTTTCGCCTCTTTTTGCTGACTCATTCCCCCGCTCCTACCAAAATCCACAACCCCATGTTCATCTACAAATTTATCGTACAAGGATTCTTTCATTATTTCCACCACGTCCTGTATAAGATGGACAGTAAGAAGGGTAAAGTCACTGTCCAGGCCAACCTTATATTATATGGATTCAACTTCCGAGTAAAATCATCATACTAGCACTTATTATCCCTCTAACCAAGTCCTACTTATCTAACTAAATTAACTGATATATAATACCGAAGTTTGAGCGTACCAAGGCATCTTGAACTGTTATTTCTTCCCTCAAGTCTATCCGAGCTCTAGCTTCTGCGAGTCTGACCAAACTTTCAAGTTGTCTTGCTGTTATCGGTGTACAATCAGCAGATGTGTTATGGTCTCTCAGCTTCAAGTAAAATTTTTGTATGATCTCGGCAGCTGGTTTCGACATCCTGAAAAAGATATATAATGCTATATAGATCAGTCAAATTCATCGTTTCATTTAAATTGTGAAAATGTGGGAGACAGATGAAATTACTTAGGATTGACAAAAGTCCTTGCATAAGCAATATATTTCCTGAGCAGTTGGCCAGGGATAGGAACAAACTCATCATCCTTCTTTGGGTCAAATCTCAGCCTCGAAATTAGAGTACCGCCTTTTGCATTTATATCTGCATATCCAGCATCTCGTGATGCTGCATTGTTTATCCAATGATGAGAAAGTAAAAAGAAGGATTATATTTGCACTAGCTTACCAAAAATAAAAAATAAAAAGGATTTTTATGTACCTGTCTTTAGCTTCTTAACAATAGGTGAATTTTTTCCTTTTCCAGCATGAAGCTGCAAGAATTATTTAAATAAATAGACAAAATCAACTTTCCATATTCATGAATTTTAATGAATCAGTGCACCAGTACAACAGAAGTATTTCCAGAAACTATAAAATCATTACTATCCATAAGTTTTGATCGAAGTTCTTAGAATGTGATGAGATTCAAACACATGGATTTGCAATAGAACCGCCTGTCAGATAAGATGCAGATTTGCTAATACCACTAAAGGCATGAATCACAAGAATTAGGGACAGATGGAGAGGAACTTACCAACATAATGTGCTCCGAGACTCGTTTGTCGAGTAGCTCATCAGGTTTATCAAGTAATATGAAAACCAGATCAAATCGGGAGAGAAGGGCAGCACTCATTTTCAAATTTTCATTCACAGTTTTTGCACGGCTGAAATCAAATAATGACAACAATGAGTCAGCTAAGTCCAGAACTAAACTTTCTAGGGTTCTTTTTACTCTGTCCCCAACCCTAGACGATGCAGGACTGTTTTTAACAGAATATAAGCACGATTCAAGCACTTACAAAAGATGTGGTTGCTCAGGATTAGTGATAACAGACCAATAAATAATCATAATCATGTTGCTTTGGCAAATATATTGTGTTCACCATCAACCCCAGAAGAAAGTTATTCATGTCATGACATTTTTTGAAATAAGATAAAAGAATACCATTGAGAAAATTACTTGTAATGACCACCGACAGGATTTGCAGCGGCTAAAACAGAAGTCCGAGCTGACAGACTTGCTACAAGCCCAGCCTTTGCAACAGAGACACACTGTTGTTCCATTGCTTCCAGCAATGCCTGTGGCAGTGTAGTGTAAGTAATGGAAAAACAATGTCCGCATCAGAAGAGGAGATGTCTTTGATAAGCAAACCTGGTGTTCTGAAGACATTTTGTCAAACTCGTCAATACAACACAATCCACCATCTGCAAGTACCATGGCGCCTGCCATAGAGTAGCACTAGCTTAACAATGATGATGTTTGTCTTCTAACCCCGATCACATAAAAATATTTATCTATCTATATATATCTCGAGGAAAATACAACTTTCCGCTAGTGTGAAGTTATTTGATAACTCTATCCTGCTACTGATTAATCACTTCTGAAGCTACAAACCCTTAAATTACTAACAGTGTCTATCTAGTGGAAAAGTCTGGACCTCTGAAAACTCCATCAGTAATAAACATCTACAGAAAACGTGATATATAAACACTTAAAAAAGTTTAGTAATTCAAAATGTCAGGCATGCCTCTTGCATCAGAATTAATGGAAAGAACATTAGCATGTCCGACCTATTACTAGCATGAAAAAACGGATTCCACTTCAGCTGTGACAATTGTGGAGTGACTATGACTATCTTGATGAGGACATCAAGATCAATCTAATTGGAGAACTTTCGGATCCAGGTTCATATCATATCTCTCAGCAGCATGAACTGTGCAATCACATGCCATATTCAGAATTTTGTACTGGATTATGTAAAATGGAGGGAAGGAGCTACCAGCCTCAAAAGCATAGTCACTTGTCATGGAATCTTTCACTACAGCAACAGTGAGCCCTGCATTAGTTGTTGCATTACCACATACATAAATTCCCCGTGGGGAAATGGATGCTGCTGTTTGCAACAGCTGGCTTTTTCCCAGTCCAGGGTCACCTAGCAGCACAACAGAAAGCATTGCTCAATTTCCATTAGAAAGAAAAGAAAAAAAAACAAGTTTTGCGCTGCAGCCATCCTTCAGTATGTTTAGTGGGCATTTCACTCTAGACTGAATTTATGCTAGTAAGTGTAGGATAGTCGAAATTTTACCGACAATTATGACATGAATGTCTCCTCTGACTGGAACTTTATTCCGATCCATCGAATGCTTTCGTACACCTCCAAAAAGTGCTAGTGCTATTCCAGCTGTTGAACGGATGACAAACGAAAAACTATGGATATAAGCAACTCAGAACAGCTAATTAATTTGGAGTCATGAGGTATGTATTCAATCTAATTGTACTTAACATGACCAGCAGTACTCAACCTTTGACAATTTCATGTCCATAGATAGAGGGGCAAATTGAATGAAGTATCTGACGGAAAACATCAGAACCATATTCCTCTTTGAACTTCACGATAAATTCCAAATCTTTCTGTGAGAACGAGAACAAGTCACCAACATCCGTACGCTGGGCACAGTTACTAGAGTCTTCTGAGTTCTCAAATGCAGACTGCTGCTTAGTATTTTTTATTGAAACTGCCTCTATATACAAATAGTAGAATCCTTGATTCTTGGATTTTGATTTCCCTGGAACATATAAAGTTTACAGCTTGCTAAGACTGAGCTGAGGAAAGCATATAAAATGAGAATCTACTGTGGTATCAGAATCATGGTTTCTAAGACTGGTAATCACACTTTAGCTACAGGATAAATGGTGCACTCTTGATATTATAGGAACAGACGATATTTTGATAATTTATATATTGCCCAGAAGAGACATGAAACAATAGTTTCCCATTTTGTTTTCCTGCAACAAGTCGATAGTATGCCAAGTTTTATCTCTCTGTGGGTGCCTATCAGATGCAAATAGATAGATATTAAGGGTCTTACTATAACAACAGATCGGGCAAGGAAACACATAAACCTAATGGAGATTCCAAAGGGAAGCTTTAAGAACCGACTTTATGTCATACCTCCTCCAATATCCATGTAATTGTTGATTACTCCTATAATTCCTGTAACTGTCACCACATCACCAGGAATGCATGTGTCAACAAGATCTTCTGTCATTTCACATTCTACTGTTCGGGGGACTCGTCCTTCTTCATGGTCTTCAGGCTTTTGTAGTTCCTGTATCCTTTGGAAACCGTTGAAAAGCAAATTATCAAGGACCATACAACAAAACCACTGAAGATGCATAGAACACCAAAATGAAAGACGGAAAGCTGAAATTCTGTTGAGCCGTAATTAGAACTGTACCTAATTTTCTGAAAGTCGATTGTTTGAGCAGAAGATCGGATTGGAATAAACGTCCTGCACTTGCATCCATGTGAATTACAAGTTTGTGGAGGTGAAAATTTTCCATCCAAAAATGTTCTTGTGATGCTAGTTTTGCACTTTGCACAGTCAAAATTCATCTGTGTGACAAGTGGTTTCACCATACTAACTTTAACAACAGTACCACGAACAGATACAAGCTTTCCTGTCATTTCAAAGAGCAAAATCATGGGTCCATTGTGTTGTGCCTCACCTCTCATGCAATCTATTCACCACATTGAACAACAACATACCAATATATGCCGCTCTCAAGTTTTTCAGGGCGATCAAGGACTCGGGATAATTATGCAGGCGAATGTTTATCCTCATCACGTCATCAAAATCATTCATCTCCCATTGAGACAAAACGATCTGCGAAACATGGAAGTAATGTTCATCTCAAGGCAACCAAGAAAACAAAAACCCCACCAATGATCATGCGATACCATACCTTGTGAACTGCAGCACTCATGCATGGGATAAGCACTTTCGGATGATCTTCCAGATTCACAAAAAAGTTCTCGATATTGCATATTTTCTTGAATTGTTGGAGATCAAGCGACAAAGAGAAGCGCCCGTTTCCTTCTTCCTTCGCCTGTTTTGTCACGTCAAACATTATTTTTCTCATAATATGAAAGAGATTCATGAACCAACGGACCTAGGCCCTTGGTGAAAGCCTACACGCCTATCACTACTGAAAGATGTTCAGAAAATCAGATTGCCTAAAGAAACCATTAATCCAAAACTGACATGGAGATGTAACATAATCGTCCAAGTCTTTAATTCTTCACGCAATTCATCAAATATACCTTCCATTTCTATCTTCATGAAATTCGGCACAAGTTTACGATCTGCCTAATTTGATCAGTGACCAATTGATGTTACCTGAGAAACCAGGTTCTGGCCAGGCGGAGTGGAGAAGACACGTATGAGCTCCGCCGTGAGGAGCAGTTTCTCCTCGTCGATGGTCGAGTTCTCGTTGTCCCGGAGGTAAACGGCTAAGATCTGCGGGATGTCAATCGAATAAGCACCAACTGATCCACGACGCTTCGAAATTATGCTCGTTCCACCGCCGTCTCCGTCTCCTGTGCCGCCTTCTCCGTACATTCTTACCGGAGCGGAGAATCGCCTAATCACTCGCCGTTCACCTTTTCCCACTGAGAAGCTCGGCCCCGATAATGGCTTTGGCGGGAAAAAGGGATTAGGGCTTTCACTGGACTTTTGTTAAGTGGGGTCCACACAAATTAGATTGGTCTATCTCAAAGCTATGTAAAATAACATAATATAACATATTTTATGTCGATTAAATCAAACGAGAATTTTGAAATGATGTAAAATGGATGAAAACTACTTCAAATTTAAAAATAGTTACCATTTTGATTTAAATAAATTTTAATTGGAGTAAAATCAAATCCATATAAACTATAAAATAATACTCAATTTTTGAAGTAATCATAAATTTATATATATATAAACTTATATATGGTGCATACAACTTATATAATTTAAATTAGGGGATATTTAGGTTCGGTTATATAAAACCAAACCAAATTATGATCATTCGATTTGGTACGGTTATAGATAAAATAATTGATCAGATATATGAGTTAAAAAATTAAATAAATTTGATTTGATTTGGTTATTATCCAATAAACGTGGAATTGATTGATTGTATAATAAGATTAAAAGATATTTATCAATCAATATTTATCTAATATAATTAATAATTAAAATTTAGTATTAAATTTAAATAATATATTATATTATATTTTGTAAAATACATGAATTATTTAAAATATTCAAAATATTATCATTTATATGTGGTTTTATATGATAAAGTTATTGGTAAAATTGAAATAATTGATTGATAACCGAACAAATTAGAATTCAAATTTTAGTTTGATTACACTCTTTTATTAATATATAATTCAAATTTTAGTTTGATTTAAAATCAATTATTATTTTTTAAAACCCCAATAATGCATAATTAATATATCCACCTCTTTTATACAATATCATCCGGTTTTGGCGGAAAGAAGTACATGTCTTTTTGGTCAACGTATTTTTCTTGTATTTCCGTTTTCTAAATCAAACCAGAAGCATTTTCCTGTCCTCCCTCCGTTGACTTTACAGCTAAAGAGATCTCCGACGAAAATGACGCCGGATACCGTCGCAGGCGCCGGCGCCGGCGAAAGTGAAGACTTACTCAGCGCTTTACCTGACACGATCCTCCACCATATTCTCTCCTTCATCCCGACCAAATTCGTAATCAGAACAACCGTCTTGTCAAAACGATGGAAGCATGTCTGGTCTGAAACTCCTTCTCTTTCCTTTAACTCATATGAACTCTCTGCAAATTCAATCGACAAAACCCTAGCTCTATATGTCTCTTCCAATATCAAAAGCTTCGATCTTCATCTCGATCTTAACACTCGAGGTATGACCCCTTCCCGTATCAACCGTTGGATCGAGTTCGCGACGACCCGAGCCGCGGAAAACCTTTCTTTGACCTTCCATGGTTCACTGCAACTCAGCTTGAAGCTGTTCGGTTCATCCATGGCGCCGACTGATCATATTTCATGGAAATCCTTAAAGAACTTATCATTACATTTCTGTAACTTAACTGATGAAGCTTTCATTAGGGTTTTGTCTAGATGTCCAATGATTCAATGTCTGAAACTGATTTCATGTGATGGGATTTCATATCTTAATCTGAATGAATCATTACATCTGAGAAGATTAGAGGTATCATGTGAAGCATTATCTTCAGGACCAAGGAAGATTATTATGGCACCATATATTCATTCATTGAGATTGATAACATGCAATCAAGGATGCAGTATTGAAGGCAAATCATCTTTAATCGAAGCTTATGTAAATATTGCATTCATCAAACATGATATTCATCAGTTTGATGATCTTCGATTTATGGTATTGGAGATGTTAGAACAGTTGCAGAATACACAGATACTTACTTTTGGGACAGCTTTTCTTCAGGTATGTTTAACCTAATTTTGTGTAATTAGATTGCATGGAACTCAAACTCCATTAGATTTGCTCGAATTCTAACTAAACTCAAACTCATCGTTTTCGAAAATTTTCAATTTATTTCTAAGACAATGAGCGAATTCATATTTATGAAATTTTTACGAAATTATTAGACGATATAATTCAAAATTCCATGAAAATCTATATTGAGGTTTATATTTTTTTTGTATCAATGAACGATAAAGATTGAAAATTCTCTAACAATTTCTTTTAAGTTCTATCTTTGTTTTTACATTGATAATTTTTATCTAAATTTTGGTGATTATAATTTTGTGTTAAGGTTAATCATGTAATATAACATAATTATAAACTATTTATAAATATACCGATGTCATGTAATCTAGTTCTTGGCTGGATTAAGGAAAAGAGGATGCAGGGGATACACTGGGGTTTTAAGTGTACTTGCTGACCTAGAATGAGGTTAATCTGTATGTTACAGACTTAAGAGGCTAATATCGGAACAGGTGAAAATATTGAGGACTCGCCTATAAATACGGCTCAGTCCAAAGGCTTATAAGAGTAATGATGAGCACAACTCAAAATTAATATTATTGGTTCATTGATATTCTCTCTTTCTTTTGTAATCGGAAAACTAACACTCTAAAGAATCAATCCCTTTTCTTTCCTCGAGACGTAGATTGAATCAACGATTCAATCGAACTCGTAAACAACGGTGTTCAATCTCTCACTCTACTCTTTTTCTCACACATTACTCAAATTTAGCTTAGGGATTTTTCATAAATCTTGTATTTGAGCTCGGAGAGATTCATTCGAATTGCAACATATACTTTATTATAAATGATTTAATAACCCATAATAATTAATAATTATACTCTAGCTATCATTATTATTTTTAATTCACTTCATCCTCTAACAACTCCGATATCTATTTTTTTCAAGAGATATACCTCGTCATTTTTTTGTTGATGAAACGTATATGAGATTGTAAAGAACTCTATGGTCTCGGGATTCATTACATTTACTTAATCATATGAAATAATGTCTGAATTTGATCTTTGTCTTTCCATTTTTAGATTGTATCATTGGCTGAGCTATACGATTTGCCCTTTCCAACGCTCAAGACCACCGTGTTGAATTTCCAAACGACGATCCTCAAATCCATTCTCCTGGGGAAAGCTAGATTGCTACAAAATTCACCTCAATTGAAGAACTTATCAACAAACATAATGGCTTGCATCGCCATTTCGGTTCGTTAACATTGAATATCTTATTATTTTCGTCTTATCGAAACAAATCTAAGGGTTAATCAAGTGCTAGTTATCAAAAGATACCTCTTCTTTCTTGAATTTTGGATGGATATGATATCGTCAAATTGTGTATTCTAAATTTGACATGAGTCGTCGTGAAGATGATAGTTTTTTGAACTTTTTAAAATGATTTTAGATAATATTAAACTTTTAATTTATGTTTTGTTGAACATGATTTAAATATTGGATCTCATTATGATGGATACGTAGTATTATAGTAGATATATAATTTTTTGACAGTTAATCACGATGAGTTAGGTAAGTTAGTTGTAGTCACAACATTTTTCAGAGCAATCGTTCTTTGTATACTTGGGTTCGTCTGATTCATACGATAATCTATATTAACATTCTAATTTGGTATTTTCCTTTATGATGTCAATTTATACGTACACGTATTTATACAAGTGTTTTGATTACAATTAACTAGTTAATAAAAAATACATATTTACTCTAATAACACATTTCCAAACCAATTTTGAATCTAAAAAATATATTTTTAATTGATCCAGATTCATTTGAAACGTGGTTTGTGTTTTATTACAAGTTGAATGCTTGATGTATACTTGATGTATGCAGGAAGAAGATCTTGACATGTACTTGCATTCTATAGGCTTGAACAGCGACACATATTGGGAACATAAACTCCAAATTATCAGACTATGGATGAAGACCCGAGATGCTGGCTGTCGAGACGCCGAGATACCGAGACGTCGAGACGCCGAGACAATGAGACAAAGACCCGTTCTTCTTCTTCGAAATCAAAATATATTAATCAAACTCTCTATCTATAAGCAAATCATCCATTTGCTCGATCTTTTGAACATTCACACGTACACACATTTTAGTTTTATCCTTCATATTATTCTTCCATTGATTCATAGTCCGTTTTTCCATTATCAACAATCCAATCTTGAAAATGATATGGATCATTAGATAGAAACACTTTCAAAGTCTTGTTCATTTATTTTTATTTTAAACCATCAACTTCACGTTGAATTAAAAATAAACAAGATTATTCAACCTTTTACTATTAAGTTGGTTTCTTCTTTCTGTGCATACCTACTTACACAAGAAACAAATGATTATTTATATAACTATAATAAAAAGTAAACAAATGAATTTTGTAATCATTTACTCATTCTAAATTATTCTAATTTCATTATCATTTTGATAAACTAGTTGTTAAAATTTTTTTTCCTCAAATTTTTTTTCTACCTTTAAAACTAGAATACCACCTAAACGGCCGCCTAGACCGCCCAGGCTCCCGCCTAGACCGCCCAGGCACCCACCTAGCCCGCCTAGGCGTCCGCCTAGACCGCCCAGGCGTCCGATCTGCCTAGAACCTCCGATTAGTGATTAATCGGGACGCTCGGCCACCGAACGCCTAAGCACCGCCTAGGTCGATTTTTAGAACAGAAGAGTTATCTAATATTATATTTATAAATAATTGATTTATGTTGAAATCCATATGACACAATCATAATATAACACTTTTTATATTCGATTTCAAAATTATAAAATTATCTAAATTATATATAAATTATCAATTCATATAAATAACAACACATTATCCATATATTTTATGAATAGGTTATTGATACATTGATCTTGTATAGCTATTATCATATAATAATCTTTTTCATTCATCTAATTGCTATACAAAAAATTAATCTTGTATAATCACTTAAATATTTATATTAGCATTAAAATTGATATAATTTATATTTCATCTATTTTTAATTCTAAAATAATATTAATTAAACGTTTACTCCCCCAAAGCAAACTCCGCCGTCGTCGGAGAACAATCGCCGTTGGTTTGATTCTCTCTCTCTCTCTCTATCTGTCTTCCTTCTGCCTGCACGAATCTCGTTTTTCTATCGTCTACTTGGTGTTTTGGTTGGAACTGTACGAGGTAATTTGTGCTTAGCATTTGCGTTTTTCTAGGGTTTCTTTGGTAGTCATGATGTCGATGGAATCGGAGTTGGATACGGATACTGTTAATGGTGTTAATGCTTCAAAATCTTGTGGAGGGAACGATCTTTTATCCGAATCTGTAGGGGAACAAGTGAGTGAAAGAGTTCAGGTAGGGATTGAAGAGGTAGTAGAGCAAGGGGCTAGGGATGAACTGGAAGCCGGAATCTCTTCTGAAAGGGATTTTCGTAGCTCGGTTTTGACTCGGTGTGATAGGATGGAGAATAGAAGTGAATGTAGTGATTTGAACAGAAAAACAGAATCTGTAAATAGAAGGTTTGATTTAGGAGCAGAAACCCTAAATGTAGATGCAGAGACTAACAACAAAGATGAAATGATGGATGGAAAGGATTCTGATGAACTCTGTGGTAAGCTTTTGGCTGATAAGAAAGCAAAAGAAGGCTTTGATGATGCAGTGGAACAAGAGAAAGTCCATTCTAACAGTTCTAATCCCAGTGATGAAAGGGAATCTGAAGTTAATCTGCCACGCCAAGATTGTTCTGCACACGGAAATGTTAATGGGGACATAGATCTCGATAGGTCAGAAAGGAAAGATATGGAGGTTGAGGATCAAGGTGAAATGGCTACAGGTTCGAAGCAGGATGAGAATGTACCACGTGATGTTACCATCAGTGACACGGATTTGGTTTGGGCAAAAGTACGAAGCCATCCATGGTGGCCTGGACAAAAATTTGATGCCTCAGATGCATCGGAAAAAGCTAAGAAGTACTTTAAGAAAGGAACTTTTTTAGTAACTTATTTTGGGGATCACACCTTTGCTTGGAATGACCCGTCCCGAATAAAACCATTCCAACAGTACTTCTCACAGATGGAGAAACAGAGTAATTTGATCGATTTCCGTCATGCTATTGACTGTGCATTGGAAGAAGTTTCTCGGAGGATAGAGTTTGGTTTATCCTGTCGTTGTGTCTCAGAAGAAGTATATAACAAGATCAAGACTCAAAACGTGATAAATACGGGAATTCGAGACGAATCAAGTGTAAAAGACGGTGGAGATAGAGTCTCAAGTGGATCTTTCTTTAAACCTGAAGAACTTATTGATTATATAAAGAGTGTAGCATGCAGTCCGAGCATCGGTATGACGGATAAACTGAATTTGGTAAGTCATAAAGCTCGGTTATTGGCTTTTAACCGATGGAAAGGGTATCCAAATCTTCCCCAATTTGAAACCCTTTGTGGATCAGTAGAGTCTGCACCTAAAGTTCCTCCTCCAGGGGGGAAAAAGGACTTATCTCAAGTGAATTCTAACAAGAGAAAGATGGGAGAGGAAAATGATTCGGAGGATAAGACTGTTTGTAATATAAAGGAGAAAACTTTGAAAGAGTTCATCAATGAAAAACGATCGAGTAAGAGTAAAGGGAAGAGATCAAATGACAATTCTGTTGATACGCAGAAGAAACGTAAGGTAGAGTTTTCAGAATCTGGTAATAAGTCGTTGGTCAAGAGGATCGAGAAAAACAATCTACGAATGGAGGATACGACGTCTCAAGATTCTGCGAAAAACGATTGGAATGATATTAATAAACCACAGAAGCCTAAACCCGTCTTTGGGATCGGAGCTAGCATACTTAGAGTGGCAAGCCAAATGAATTCTTCAACTCCTACCATACTGAAACCTAACAGCGGTTCGACCCCAAAGCACAAGAAGCAAAAAAAAGGTATCTCGACGAACCCTGTAGATGTGAAAGACTCTTCTGAAGAGCAAATATTGTTTGCAGCCGATATTTCTACTAAAGACGATAATACAACCGATGTGGAGACAGTGAATAGTTCAGACTCGACTGATTCGGAAGGCGAAAATGGCTCGATGTCAATTGAACTAATACTAAACTTTGCAGATTTGGAATCAGTTCCACCGGTAGAAAAACTGAATAAGATATTTAGAAGGTATGGACCTTTAAGGGAAGAAGAGACACAAGTGATGAAAAGAAGCAAAAGTGCCAAAGTGGTTTTTAAGAGACATGAAGATGCAGAAACTGCGTTTAGCAGTGCTGGTAAATACAGTATCTTTGGTCCCTCTCTTCTAAGTTACAGGCTTAAAGCAAACTAAACAACACTACTAAACGCCAACGCTTCCTGTAAACAACACTACTAAACGCAAACGCTTCCTGATTCGACGAAAGGTCTTAGGTAAGAAAAGATCAAACCTTTTATGTTTCTTCTGTTAGCTGATTCGGTAAGAAAGAGGTCAGTCTTTTATTGTTTCTTTGTTTTTTTTCTCTCTTATTTGCCTAAAAGTGTGGAAATCAGATGCTTAGAGGAACAAGATGTCTGAAAGAGAAGCATACTATTAAGCCTAGACTGTTTTTTTTTTCTTTTTTTTTTTGGTGTATTGATAATTTATTGAAATCCTATGTTATTTCATCAACTTAATTTAAAACATAAAATAAAAGGGATTCAAAAGGAACAAACTGAAATGTGAAATAAGGTAAAATAAAATTAAAATCTGAGATAAATATGAAATTGATGTCATGCATAAACACAAAACTCCTCAAAGAGACAAAAAAGAAAAGAATAAAACATGTTCTTGAAAAGAAAAACACAAACACCACAAAGGGAAAAAACTTAAGACCTTGGCTTTTCCTTCTTTTCCTTAAACAGAGCTAAAAGGGAAACACCAGATACCTTCACTACCTTGAACCTAACTCCGGGAATATCTCCCACGGCATGACCTTTACGACCAAATCCCGCAATCAAAACCTCGTCCTGTCACATAATTTCAACGTATCGTAAGAACGAGCTGGTTCAGGTGACGTTGAAATGTATGATATCCAATTTAACTTACGTTTTCTTCAATGTAGTTCAAACAACCATCGTTGGGGACAAAAGCTGCGATTTTCTTTCCGTTCTTGATCAACTGAACCCTAGCACACTTACGGATAGCAGAATTCGGCTGCTTAGCTTCAATACCGCTGCGTATATCATAGTATTAGTTAGTAAATGGTTTGGCTGCTTATGCACATTAAGTAAAGTAAAAGGATCAATCAATCCAAAATCACTTTGCATTTGCAGCCTTACATCTTTTCAAGGACTATTCCTTTTGCATGTGAAGACCCAGCAAATGGTTTCTTCCATTCATTCCCAAGGTGAGACTTTTTGTATGATTTGTCAGCCCACCTTTGCCTTCTGCGGTGGTTCCGCAGTTTGCGGGCAGCTCCCATACCTCGTGTTTTCCTGAAGAAATTATATGTGATGAGAAATTGAATCATTAGTTTCTGAAATTCCAAGAATCATACAATCTAATATTTAAGCAATATACAATTAAACATCTCTGTATTTTCAACTATCAAAAGCTCATTTACTCTCCAAACAAACAAGAAAAATGGCTACACTACCAACTGAAGACTTTATATCAGACTTCAATCAGAATGATATAATCATAACTCAGATGAATACGTTGATTCAAGCATCTTATGAAACAATTGGCATGCATTTGATAAAAATAATCCGTAGACCAACAAAAACTTCTTCGTTGTCCACGAGAAGTTTTCAAACAAATGTCACTAATACAAAGGAATTTTTGAATGAGTAGCTAAATTATTGTTTCATCAATAAAACCATAATGATGCAATATTTTCAGATAAAAAGGAATAAAAACATAAGCTATTCCAAATTCAAACACATAAGAAAATTCTCCAGTTCAATCAGTTTTCCCAGAATCGTATACAGTGCGAATCCAAAGAAATACGGAAGAATCATTCAATACGCATATCACTTAAATTTGAAACAAACTCATGGTGTGATACTCAAATTAGTGTGGATAAAAGACGAACCATCTATAAGATCAAAACACAACGAAATCAACAATTCCTAGGCATTTGATCGAAAAAAACAACACATGAACAAGAACACGGCCACATAAACAGAGAACGAAGATCGAAAATCGATTATCAAAAAGAGAAAACAATACCCCATGTTGACGAAAGTGAGAGTGCGGCCACAGAGTTGAGAGTGCGACGAAGCAGATAGCTGAAGCGGCAACAAAACCCTAACGGAGCCACAATTTATACAGCACGAGAAAGCCTCGTCAATTGCGTCTTATTGGGCCATAAGGCCCAATAGGATATGCCCATCTAATTAGAGTCCATGCGGATTAGGGTACACTTTTTGTGAGGTCGAATACCATAATTAATTAATAATTAAATCATATATTCCACTAAACATCCGTGGTTGAAGCAAAATCGTTAGCCGTTAGTCGGACGGTCCGTCAGCGCCTAGTAATTAGTCGAATTAACCGGTGATTAGTCGGCGACTAGACGTTTTTCGTTTTTAATATTTATATTATATTTCAATTTCAAAATTATAAAATATAATATAATAAATAACAAAAATAATATATAAAATATAAAGTCATATGAATTCATTAACCATATCATAAACATAACAAAATATTAATGAAGAACTAAATATGTATTATCCGCAGTGTATTTGAGGAATTTTGATTTCGGTATCAAAATAATTTTACCTTTGAATCACTAATTATAAGTCATGACTTTGTGATATTGTTGAGATAGACGAACATCTATTCACGAATAGATGAAGATGACATACGGACGAATGAAGACGAAAATGACAAATAGACGAACAAAAACAAAGACGAAGATTGCTACGAACCAACAACGAACGACGTTTAAAACTAAATATGACGAACGAAGACGACCAACATCACTCAAAACTGGAAGAACTATATAGCAAAGACAGAAACAACCGAAACAACGTCATTTTGATTTATTAAAAAAATAAAACGACTAAAACGACGTTGTTTTGGTTTAAATTTTTTTAAAATAAAACCAAAACGACGTCGTTTTGATATTTAAAAAAATAGGACCGATTTTTTATTAATCGGGCGGTCAGACACCGTCGAGCGACTAGTCGACTGCCTACGCCGACTTTTAGAACACTGGTTGAAATAATAATTACAATATTTTCCATTGTATAATGATATATTATCAAAAAATTAGAGTGTGTCAATATTTGATATTTTGTTTAAAATTATATGAGAAATTTATATTTTTATACGAAATTACTAATGGGCTTATTACTGGGTCTCCATTAACGAACCAGAGTTTCGCTTGGGGCCCAATAATAATAGTTTTATGTCCAACATGTTCCTACGCGCAGACAAGGCGCGTGTACTCCACCTCCCAGCGCATTTTATAACACTCGAAAATTATTATGAATCGGCGATTAGAATTCGGGTATTTTATAACCGTTGGATTGAGCCGATCTATTTTAATGGAATGGACGGTGGAGATTGATGGCGTAAGTACACCGGCGGAGCAGCGAATAAAAACCTCTTACGTTAAAGTAGAGAGAGAAACATTCTCTGAGTCACGTGCACCTACCCCACCTCCCCCGCCGCCATGTCAGCAACCCCCACCGTGCCCTCTGCTGCAAAGAACCACCGGCAGTAGCAGGTAACAAAAAAACCCCCACCGCCCTCTGCTGCAAAGAACCACCGGCAGTAGCAGGTAACAAAAATGCACAACTAAAGAGACCCACCACACACACCCCCACGCGACACGCACCGGCTTAGTCGGTCCCCACGTCTCCATTAAACCGTTTTTACCACCACGGCACTTTTCTATCATCTTACGTGGACAAATAATAACCGTCCATTTCAAAAAGAGCGATTCTAATCTGACGGTCTTTATTTGTTACTCGCCGCTCTCACTAACTGTGCCCTTTGAAGTCAAAAAAAAGGAAGGAAAAAAAAAAAGCTCCAGAGAAGCTCGTCAATGGCGGATTGGGTTTTTGGTTAAGCAGTCAAATCGAGAAAGCAAAGGAGAATAAAAGAAAAGAAAAGTGGGAGAAAAAGTTTTGGTTGAAGAATAAATTGCAGATTCGAATTGGACCATAATCAGCATCAAGCTGTTCTTGCGTCATATGGTTAGAGCAACTTTTGTCTGCTTTCACTTTTTTTTTTCTTTCACAAAAGATAGATTATGATTCGTTTTGGAAATGGTCGGTTGGTTTTTTCTTCCGATTAATTTAATGGTGAACTTGAGTTTCACGCTTGTAAAGGTGTCAGTGGCAGCTCTTTCTCGCTGCCTTCTCTCTCTCTATCTCTCTCTCTCTCCGTCGGCTCATAAATTGTGTGTACATATGTTGCAGTGAATAGTTACTTGAGGTTCGGATTCGGATAAGGATTCAGGTTCACCGAGGTTTTTGTTGTTGATGTTTCTAAGATCGCGCGGTCGAAAATGGAAGAAATGAGAGGAGGTGTTCCCACATGGCAGGAAGAGTTGGCGAGTCTCGTCGACACTGGATTGCGAAACGACGGAGCTCAGTTAGGTCTATCGGTGCCGGAATCCGGTTCGAAGAGATCGGTTTTCGGTTCGGTCGATGGATCCGGATCCGAATCCGAACCAGTAGAGAGCTTGAAGGATCAATTGACTGGATTCATGAAGTCATGGGGAGAGATGCTTGTAGACCTCGGGAAGGGATGTAAAGACATATTGCAGCAGACGGTGGTGACTGAGGATTCATTTGTGATGCAGAAGCTGGGGAAACCGGCTGTAAAAGTATCGAAGAAGTTAAGTTTTCTGAACGAGTTCTTACCTGAGGATCGTGATCCAGTTCATGCCTGGCCTGTGATCTTCTTCGTATTCCTTGTAGCTCTCGCAGGTAAACACACTTGCGTTGTTGTTCTGCACCAATACCATTTTGGATTTGTGTGTGATTCTGAATGCTGTGTAACAGTAAACGATCACATTGGCTAAGAATGGGATTAGTTTAGGGTTTATAAGACCATGGGCATCATTCCTCAATAAACTAAGCTTTTGGGGAAGATCCATGGCCTTACGTCACTCTAGGGAAAAGAGTGACCTAAGAATGGCTTTGTGTAGGTCTATTCAGTAGTGATCATGGAGTTCTGTAGCCCTAATTATGGTTGATCTTCTGTTTGTTGGAATAATGATTAGACAAAGCAATGTATAGAAAGATGGGCATAGAAATTATTCAAAATGGAAAGCATTTCATAGATTCTATCCATTAATGAAAGCTTGTAATTTACCAATTGATTCCATTAGAACATAATCAACTTAGTTATTGTATAGCATGGTCTTGTTTTTTCTTCTGACATATTCAACTTTGACATGCAGCACTAAGTTTTAGTTCGGAACATGATAGATCAATCGCAGTCGTAAAGAAAATCCGATTGCATCCTCTCGGTGCAAGCCGCGTACAGCTTCCAGATGGTAGATATTTAGCTTACCAGGAGCAAGGTGTTTCAGCTGACAGAGCAAGATACTCTCTAATCATGCCTCATTCTTTTCTTTCCTCTCGTCTTGCAGGTACAAAACTACCCTATTCGTTTAGTTATATACAATGTTCTAAGCGCTGGCCGCTCGCTGGCTGCCCGACTAATCGCTAGGCAGGCTTTTTTATTAAAAGAGTGAAAACGACGTAGTTTGGTACTTAAAAAAATTACAATGATGCTCATCCACGCGTTTATCTCTTACCGTCTTTGTTTTCATCATTGCTTCATCTGCTGATATCTATTGCATCGTCGCTCGTCTATTGATTTCACCTAAGTCTCTCGTCCTCGCCTTTGTCTCTAATCCTGTTGTTTTCTTACCCGCCAATGTCTCGCTAATATTATCATCGTTTTCATCTCTTGTCATTGCCTTTATTTCTCATCTTTTTCTTTGTTTCATCTTTCTCGCTTGTTTTTTTATTTTATCTTTGAGATATTGTTTGTCGTCCTAAGTTTAATATTGTGAATTCAATATTTATAAATACTTTTTATAAACACCAAAAATTTATTTACGAGTGTTTTTATCTACTTATAAATATTTCGAATTAAATATTTAGATTATAATTATATTAAATAATATATATAGTATATACATATATCCGCCTAGACACTGTCTAGACGGACGCTCTGGGTGCTAAGCGCTGGGTGTCTACCAGCGTAGCGTCTAACGTTTTCTTGAACCTTGTTATATGTTTGGACACTGTTAACTCTCGTAAATTTTCCTGTAAACCCTATCGCTATCGCTTATTGCATTTGACGTTGACTTAATCAAGGGATACCTGGAGTGAAAAAATCGTTGCTAGAACAATACGGGGTACGTTTAGTAGCATATGATCTTCCTGGGTTTGGAGAGAGTGACCCTCATCCTGGTCGGAACCTTAGTTCATCAGCTACTGATATGATTAACCTTGCTACTGCAATCGGAATCAACGAAAACTTCTGGGTACTCGGTTACTCCACGGGTAGCATCCATGCTTGGGCTGCAATGAAATATTTTCCCGACAGAATAGCTGGTATGATGATCATTCCACAGTACACTGAACACAGATGGACGGGAGATGAAATGAATAAAAACCTTAATCATTGCTTCTGTTTTCATGAATGCACAGGTGCTGCCATGGTGGCTCCGGTAATCAATCCATATGAACCAAGCCTGACAAAGGAAGAAATAACAAAAACATGGGAAAAATGGCTACCAAAGAGGAAATTTATGTACTTTTTAGCGCTCCGGATGCCAAGCTTTCTTCCGTTCTTCTATCATAGGTCATTTCTTTCTGGCAAGCTCGAGCCGTTGGATAAGTGGATGTCCATATCATTAGGAGATAAAGTAAGTGTTAATTCTTCATGGGTTCATCGTCTAAGTGATAAACTTGTACTCAATGCTTATATCGTCTTCGTTCAGGATAAACATCTACTCAAAGATCCAATTTTTAACGAGTTTTACCAACGGAACGTAGAGGAATCTGTCCGTCAAGGAAGCTCAAAACCATTTGTTGAAGAAGCAACGTTGCAGGTATCGAAATGGGGATTTAGCCTTTCCGAGTTTCGCGTTCAGAAGAAGTGTAGACGAAATAGCATCGTCTCTTGGCTATTGTATATGTACAATGAAGCCGAATGTGAGCTGATTGGATTTCAAAAACCTATACACATATGGCAGGTTTGTACGAAAACTTTATTTACGCAAAGTCATTACGAAAAAACAACTATCCGTCTGAATTCTTCGGTTCCTTATTACAGGGAATGGATGATCGTTTTGCTTCACCGTCGATGACTGATTACATAAGTAGAGTCATACCCGAAGCGATGATACATAGGCTCCCGAACGAAGGTCACGTGTCGTATTTCTTTTTCTGTGATGAATGTCACAGGCAGATCTTCACTGCCCTCTTTGGACAACCCAAAGGTCCCTTTGAGAAAGTAGAAGAAATAACAGAAGGTTCAACAGAAGAGTAAGAAAATACTGGAAAAAAAAAAGCATAGGAAGACTTTTTCCTTTATGAAATATTAGTTTGTGTAAATACTTTTAAAACAAAATGGTATTTTGTTCTTTTTTCAAACACTCTCCCCATTACTGAAGAGTTAAAAAAAGAGTTACAATAGCAATTACTTTTTCCAATATTGTTCGATTTTACCATTGGAAAACATAGTAAAAAATTCCAAAATCTCATGTGAAAAACATACAAATAAGACTCAGGCTCATAGTAAAAAATTCCAAAATCTCATGTGAAAATCATACAAATAAGACTCAGGCTCATAGTAAAAAAATTCCAAAATCTCATGTGAAAATCATACAAATAAGACTCAGGCTCATAGTAAAAAATTCCAAAATCTCATGTGAAAATCATACAAATAAGACTCAGGCTCAATCATGGCGTCAATATGCAATGTTCAACATCATTATATCAAATCTAAGAATAGTAAAAAAAGAGAAACATATTTTTACCAGATCTATTCCCTTTCAAGGATGGTTAAAAAGCAGAACCACTTCCCTTTGATTTACGGAGCATCATATCTTTGGCTTCATTGATCTTAGAAGCGAGATAATGGCTTCCCCCTGCGTCTGGATGATTAGCCACCATCACTCTCCTATGGGCTTCTCTCACTTTTTCTGTGGCCGTACTTTCTCTGTCATTACCATCAGATTAATTTTATAATGTAAAAAAAAAACAGTACTTTTCTTATACAAGAATGTTATTTACATTCTTAGATTAAAAGGGCTCGGAAAGAATATGTTAGTCAAGATGAATATCCATTAATACCCCAAGTTTGAAGAGTAATACCATTTTCAACTACTCATTACATATATAATATGCAAATGGGTACTTTATAGGGTGCGCATTCCGGGTTATCCGGACTGACCCAAACCGACCTGAACAACCCGAATCGTTTGGAATATGGATTACGCTAAAAATCCACATGAGTTCAAATTTCAGAACTCGGCCGGGTTTAAGTCAATTCGGTTCGGGTAAAATCCGAGAAACCCGAACAATCGAGTTTAAAAAATAAAACAAAAAATATAATTTAAAATTTTAAATATATATATATGAACACTAAAAAATATTGGTATATTATATATATATATATATGTTTTATTTGATATTATTATTTTTGTTTTATATTAAAAAACGAATTATCCGAAGAATTTTATTTTTGTTTTATATTAAAAAAGAATTATCCAAAGAATTTTAACATAAAATACCAAATTATGTATAATACCCGAAAAAACTCGAATCCAAAAAACACGAATAATCCGAACTAACCAAAAAACCCAAATATTCAAATGTAATTCGGGTTATTCGGATCCAATGCTTTTGAACCCGAACAAACCAAACCCGGACAGAAAACATACGGTTCAATTCGGGTCCATTTTTTCATAACCCGAGGAACCGGACTGAAACCCGGATTGCCCACACCTTTCATGGATTAACAGACAGCTAAAGGGATGAGAATGTTGGATGAATCCCATGCAGTGTTCTAAAAATCCCTCTAGGCGTCCGCCTAGGCCCCGCCTAGGCGCTGGGCGCTCCCTGGCCGCCCGCCTAATCTCTGGGCGGTCTTTTTTTTTAAAAAAAATAACGTCAAAACGACGTCGTTTTGGTATTTAAAGAAAAAAACTAACAATGATATCTAAAAATAAAATATATATATCCGCCTAGCCCGCCTAGACACCGTCTAGGCTCCGCCTAGGCGTTCTGGGCGCTAGGCGTTGGGTGTCCGCCCGCCTAGCGCCTAGCGTTTTCTTGAACCTTGATCCCATGTAATTCAGCTCAATCACTATATACTTTGGCCTAAACGAATAAACAGCCCTCTTTCTAAGAGCCAAACCAAAGACTACAAAGTTTATCAATGATTTCCTTCATCCATGTAATTGAATAGTTGATCATAGAAATTAAGGGATCTACCTCACTCCGAGAATTAAAGCAGCTTCTCGTCGAGTCATTGTAGATTGGAAGCCACCTTCGTAAAATCTACGCATTCTAGGCCTCGGTGGTCTTGCCTTGAACGCTTGCCAAGCCTCTAGACCGTATTTACCAGCGTATGCAGCTGCAGCCACGGCAATGCCTGCTACTATTGGTGCAACCTGATCAAGAACAAGGACAAGAATCTTAGCTAACAATGCCTGATCCATCAGAGAATCTACTTTTTTAAGCAATTTAAAGCCCGACTGGTGGAGTTGCAGCCAAATGCAAACGCGGTGACTGCGTTTTCTGGCTTTTTCTGGCGACTCCGTAAACGCCGCGAAACCCAGAATTTAAAAATCCAGAATTATGTTGCATTACGTTTGCGTTTTGGTGCGTTTTGAATAAAATTACCAAAATACCTCGTATCTTTCTCGTATCTCTGTTTCTATTATAATTTATATTAATAGTAAAAAAATATATATATACAAATATATATATATGTATTGTATATTAAAATATTTTTTTAATTTATTTCAAATATTTAAAAATTATAATTAAAAATATACACTAAAAAATTTTAATAAATTCTTTTTTTAATAATTGTCTATTTTGATCATTTTATTCAAAACGCAATCGCAACAGTTTTCTACCATTCGCTTCTCGCAGTCGTCCGCAAACGCAGCGATTCCACCATTCGGACAAAATAAAACATAAAAGCTGCCAAAAGCAAAAGCTGCGTTTCTACAAGTCAAACCCTTAGTCATTTGAAATTATGACAAATACCAGAATCAACATTCTGCTACAACAGACATTTTTAGGTTTTTTAGGACTCATCTGATTCATGTCTTCACAATCTATAACAAGGACAAGAATCTTAGCTAACAATGCCTGATCCATCAGAGAATCTACTTTTTTAAGCAATTTAGTCATTTGAAATCATCACAAATCCCAGAATCAACATTCTGCTACTACAGAATTTCTCTACAGCTACTTTTTTAGGGTTTTAGGACTCATTCGATTCATGTCTTCACAATCTATATTCCAACAATTGAAATATGAGACTAATCTCTAACATACAGAAATGAATACGAAATCGACTATAGATTCAGATGCTCTCTCAGTTACTCATCGATAGGAAGAAGAACCACAATCTCTCGCTCAAATTAGGGTTCCATGTAACTCATATTTAACATTGTTTATCAAACTATAAATCCATCCAGTGATGACGACAAAGACGAAGAAACAATTGATGAAGAAGGAGAAGGAGAAGAACATAAGCTTACCATAGTTTCCGTAGATTTGAGCCAAACTGTCGGGGAAAATTAACGGATGCAGCGGAATTCGCAATACCGACTTTGAATTTGAAGGTTCCTCGGTGGAAAATAGATACATACAGCTTTCCCCTTCCCTATATATATATATATGTATGTATGTAGCGATAGATTTTTTTTTTTTTTTGCTTGGCCAATAAGTCGGCCACGATAGTCAAAGTCAAAGCCTTCGGTATCATTCAGAAGCAAACGCATTTCATTTCAAATGCTCTATTTTATTGAATGATAAAAATTAAACTTCTACAAAAAACAATTATTTTGTTGTCATATATTAATAATATAATACGAACAATATATATGTGAAGAGGCTGATGTATTTAGTAGGTGGCAGAATTAGCTTTGTTTTAAAACTTTTACATTACTAACTAATATTCAACGGTTTAACATTTTCTAGTTATTTTCGAACAATTTTCAACCATTTTCAAATGATTTTCAACATTTTTCACCGATTTCGAACGATTTTAAATAATTTTCGAACGATTTCTAATGATTTCCAACAATTTTTAGCGATATGGACGAAATCAAAATAGCATTTCTATGTATTTTTGGAGTTTTCCACACTATTAATAATAATAAATATAATAACAATAAAAATAATGTAACAACAACAATAATAAAATAAACGAAAGACGCTTACACTGCACAAATGAATAACACATCCATCCTTAACGAAATGCGTAGTGAACACAAAGAACCTCAAACTCTCATGAGAGAAACCTCAGCTTCCTCCTCCGTTAGTCACGGTGATCTCCGTGGTTAAACCGCCACCGTTCTCCACTTTCGGTGGGGCCGAATAACGCCTCGGTTTAGTCGGTACAGACGGACCCGAGTACGAAAGTCTCTTCTTTACAGTTGCATTTTCCTCTGTGGTCACACCTAAAGAGCTTTGTGGCTTGAGCCTGGCTCGTGCTGATTCCGTAGGAACCATATAACTCGGGAGAGTCTGCGAATTCGCGAGGCTTTCATCGTCTCTAACGAACGATCCTACAACGCTATGCCTTCGATTCTTCTCAGATTGCATTGAGATTATGCTTTTGGCATCATCATCAAGAAAAGATGAATTTGAATTCTTGGGTTTTCGGATTTGTCTTGAAGGTGTTGGAGGCGAAAGGAAGTTGTTTTTCCTCGTGGCTTTCGCAGACGAAGGGGTATTCGGTTGAGTGTTACGAGTAATAGAAGTTTTAACGGATGAATTGTCGTTGTTTTCCTTATCCGAACTCTCCCATGGACGTCCCGCCATCCATCTTTCCAACCAGCTCCAACCCCAGGTCGGATTACTCGGATCCATAAACGACATCGGATTTGTAGATCTTGTGTTGTTCTTCCAGGTTTGCTGTAATAACAACCAGGATAGTAATGATAAGAAATTCGGGTAAGAAATTCGGGTACGGGAATATAGCATAAAAAATATCAAACTATTTTATTTTAGTCTATAAAACATGAATTATTATTTTTCACCTAAAAACCCCATATTTATTTGTTTTTATCTTAAAAATACTAACTTTAGGAATATAGTGTAGAAAATATCAAACTTTTTAATTTTTGCCTATAAAACACAAATTATTACTTTGAACCTAAAAGTTTTGAATTTATACACAAACAAAAACACTAAATAATATTTTAACTCTTTGAATTTTAAAATGTTGTCTAAAAAAACACAAATTTATCAAATTAATCATATCCTAACGATAGTGTTTTTATGGCAAAAAAATATAAGGTTAAAAATAATAATTCATGTTTTATAGACTAAAATAAAATAGTTGGATATTTTTTTATGCTATATTCACTTTATCTAATGAGAGCTGAAATTGCAATTCAATCCCTAAAAAAAGCAAATTGCTCGTTTGAATCGTTGCAAATCGATACATAAAAGAAAATTTGGTATTCAGAAATCCTAAACATCCTAACCAAACTCAAGTTCTACAGCATAGTTTCGTTTATATTCGGAGTAATTATATACGAATAGTAAAATAGGTCATACGGAAATACCTGATGAGAGTATGCATAAGCCAATGCCCGTTCCCTTCGCATTGCTGCCTCGTATTTACTCAGCATATTGGCTTCAACTTGTTCCTTTGACTGAATACTATCATCCCAATTATCACCGTTCTGTTAATCACAGCCAAAAAGAAAAAATAAAGAGTAAGAATAAGTCAAATGATTCAGTTTAAGTTAATGACATTACACCAGTCCCAACAAAAACTATGTTCATTGTTCAACAGAGAGAAAATAAAACAGACCCTTAAATTGGCGAGCTCTTTTGCGTGCTTCTGAAGGAGTTGTTTCTGACGAGCATGGTTCTCTTCTGACATTCTGATTCTCCTTGTTCGAATCTGTGACTGCACACGAGAAAGAGTCTGCATACATTTGAGTGTATTTACGGCTTGTCGTTTCACGACAGGTCCTTCCATTAGTGACTTCAGTCTGACCAGTCCCCTCAAGGCCCGTAATGCTCTTCGTGCCTGAAATAGTGAAACCACGGCAAATGTTTAATACCCTTGATTAGCTTGTCAGTATTCATTGATACCATACGAAATTCAGAGTTAATACAAGACATAAAAGTAATAAACCATACCAAATATCCCCTAAATGCCGTCTGAATCATGATGGCTGCTGCTTCTTCTTTCGACTTACCCACAAACCGAGCGGGTACAGCACATTTAACAATCTCAGAGGCGGGTGGAGATAAAACCTCAGGAATATCAGCAGGTGCAGAAGCAGGAACATCGGCTGAGGGAGAAGATTCGTTCTTGTTTAGTTCGACAGTCACTTCTGATACTTTCACCTCGAAAGGAGGAGTAGATGTTTTGATGGTCTCCACCAAGACAGGATCAGAGATGACACCATTTTGATACTGAGGCACTTTGTTTTTGAATTTCTGAAAAAATTTGATTACTAAGATGTCAAGAATCCCTGAGAGAACAGCATACAGCATTACGACGAACGATATCAAAATTTTAATACCTTTGAATCTGGACTGAAAGCCTTCTTTACGTTAGAAAACCATTTTCCTTTCTTACCCATCTCGTCTTTGCCCTGTGAGATCTCCTGACCAGATGAAGCATTAAGTCATGTAAGAAAAGAAGATGTCTCAATAAGACTTATGGAACTCATCATTCATCTCTTTAATGGAAAATTGATGTCCTAAACAGATGCATAACTAAATGCTATGAAGACTGAAATCATTGTTCCAACACCAAAGGGTAAATCTAACATGTGAACTAAAAGATCAAACAATTTCTAAATTTTGGTTAAAGTTTGTGGTAATTGGTGGGATCAGCCATCATTTCTTTGATCAGCAGAAGCTAAAATTGAAGTCAGCATCATCCAGGCAAAATCACACAGTGTGTCGGTTAGTCAACGTAGTCGGATTTCATACAATGAGATCAACTTCAAGTAGATCATACCAAACATGAAAACCGATAACAGTGAGTTATGAATGGATTCGTAACTTCATATCCTCTCATCAATCGAAAACCAAAATCAGAACTACATGCTCAATAAAACGGTTATGAACACCGCGTAACCGAATACAGCAGATCTCAATCCACATGAGCTAATTTCACCATTAGAAACCAATAATCAACACTGAAAACCCTAAATCGAACTGATCCAACTCATAAACATGGAGAAAAAAAGGAACATTACCTGTGAGAGTCAATAAGATCGGATCTGGAAGAAGAACAACTCGTTGTGGACTCAAAAACTTCGTATGAATCGATGAAAGCTTCTCCTTAACTTAATCTGAATCGAAACTAGGAAGAATTCGAAATGAGGAAATTGGATCTTTGCTGAGCTGAGAAGATATCTCATCACATTATCATATGATTGAGAGAAGATAGAGAGAGAAAGATGGATTCAACTCACAGTATGTAATGTGTAGCTGTGCGTGTGAGCCCACTAATTGGGCCGCTAAAGTGGGCCCCACTTTGATTTTTATTTTATTTTTTATAGTTTTATTTATAAAAAATATTCGTGTATTAAATTGGAATTTCTTGGACTCTTAAATTTAAATGTATTTGTAAGAAAATTGTTACAACTATTTAATTTAATATAGGAAAAGACCGTGATCCACTTGTTATTTGTTGGAATTAATAATTTAAAGAATTGTGTATTGTTTCTAAATGTGATAAGTTATTAAATTATGATTAGATAATTATGGTATATTTTAGTCTTATTGAATATAGATTTAGAAACAAACATCGTCAGGAATCATTAAAATTTATAATATTTCAAAATTTTAGAAAATTTGGGTGTTGTTAAATTTTAGGTAATGAATTTAAATTTATAGACAAAATTATATGGGATTCATCAGAATCTAATCCTAATTTAAAAAAAAATATCTGTATATTCTTAAATAAAATCTATATCTAATAATACTATGTTAAGACTTCTTCATTGAAAACCCATTAAATATCTAATAATACCTTTGCTCATTCATATATAAAAAAAATACGTGTTGATATCTATATATATATTAGCATATTTATTGAAATGCAAGTGTATTGCAAGCATGACTAAACAAGTGGCAACACATGTGAACCATTTTAATAGCATTTAAGTACACCCAATAACACAGCTCATTCCATATTAAGCCAATATATATATATATATATATATACTTCAAACATTTATTGTGCATAATTTTTAAAAATTTTAAACTTTTTTGTTTACTTTAGACTAAAATTTATGTTAAATTGATATAATCTAGACATTATATATTAAATTTTATTTGGTGATATATATATATATATTACTATCGAATTTTAATATAGAACGATGTTATATGGTTATTCTAATTTTGATAAGAATTTCATATTTCACTACAATGATATTATTTTCTAGTATAAGTGTATTATAATTGAATGATATACTAATTATAATTCTCCTTAATCATACTTTTATTTAAATTATATAAACATACAGATATTGTAATATTTGATAAGAAGCATGACCAATACATTATAAACTTATATATATTATTTTCAACAATTCTTATATTACACTGGAATCATATTATTTTTATTATAAATATATAATAATTGAATAATATAAATAAATTTGATTTAAATTTATTGGAAAATAAGAACAATATCATAATTATTATTACTCGTACTTTTTTAAATTATCCACAACCAACTCCAGCGAATTTTCAACGATATATCCATGTGTTTTTGTGTATTAAAAAATATTTTGACTAGAAAAAAACTAAACAAAATTTATGTACATTTACTCTTTCATAAAATATTTCACTCATTAAAATTATTCAAAACTAAATTTCTTATCAAATTACAATATTAACTTTAAATTTTACATGAATATTTGTGTTTCACAAGTCGTCATGCATATTTATTTTGGTTTCGATATTGATTATGGATTCAAATCTGAATAGATAATTCTGTTTGATAAGCATATACAAGTAAAATCGTTTTAAAGATTAATAATTAAAATTCATGCAAAATGTAAAAATAAAATACAGTATTTTATCCGTGTTAAAGATATAAGAAATTTATAGAGAATAATGTATATATATATATATATGCGAGAGTCATCGGCCATGACACCCAAAACCTTAGGTTTCTTTAATCATTTATTAGATATATCTATCTGTCTTAACATATGTCAAATTAATGAAAAACATTATTTGCATGTACTAATCATTAAATTATAACTATAATGAGTAATACGTATATTTGTTGGTATAATTTCATGAAATAAATTATAATATATTTCAGATTTACAATTTTATGCATTTTGTAGGTTTAAAAAACAAAAACTATTTAAAGAAAAAAACTAAAAGCTGGAATAAGTTTTGTGAATCGCATATTGAAGTTCAATATTACATTGGCAAAACAAAACAAATGCTATTGTTTAAAAGTTTATAGATAAATTGAACGATGACTATATAATTTTATGGTAAAATAGTTTAAAGTATTTAATCTGATATCAATTTAACTAATTTATATAAAATATTTAATTTCATTCAATTTATATATACTATATCATAGCCTATCATTTTAAAAATGTATATAATTTTATTATAAATAACTCAATTCATATAATTTATGTCATCTTAATATGTTAAGTTGGATTGTGAACGAATTTCCGTATATAGAAAGTTAAAATATCGAATTATAAGATAATATAAAAAGTAAATATGTTTTATCTGAATAAATACATTAAAAACATTTGTATAAGAAAACATTAAATATTATGCATAGCCAAACTTGTTGTAATGATAAATTATTATTATTATTATTATTATTATTATTATTATTATTATTATTATTATTATTATTATTATTATTATTATTATTATTATTATTATTATTATTATTATTATTATTATTATTATTATTATTATTATTATTATTATTATTATTATTATTATTATTATTATTATTATTATTATTATTA
>CM071871.1:40169973-40273202 GCA_036759665.1 Gynandropsis gynandra | reverse complement strand
CATCTTCATTTCATTCAGATTCCAAATGAACAAAAAGAGAATCTTTCTTACAGAAGTTTACAACAACCAGAGAATCTCTTTCCTTCTCTGATACATTACAAAGCTTATTAAAGCCAGTGATTGTGTCTGAAAAACCCTTTCAATGGATTTTACTCGTTGATTCCATAATCTTCTCCAAAATATCGATCGATTAGGCTATTCGCCATTACTCTTAGCTCTTCGTTCCCATGGAATTGGAACCTTTCCATTGCATCTATACCGTCTTCTCGTTCCACAAGCTTTGGACCTTCCCCATTTGGCATTCCTCTTAGTACCTGTCATGCCCAAAAAACCCATCTACATTTCATATCTTCCACACCCAAAGATTCAAGACAAAATCAGATGTATGTATGTATGTATGTATATATCGAGATGGATTGTCATTCCTCTTAGTATTTGTCATGCCAAAAAACCCATCTACATTTCATATCTTCCACACCCAAAGATTCAAGACAAAATCAGATGTATGTATGTATGTATGTATATATCGAGATGGATTGTCATTCCTCTTAGTATTTGTCATGCCAAAAAACCCATCTACATTTTGATATCTTCCACACCAAAACCAGATGAATCACAATAACACGTATGTATGTATGTATGTATGTATGTATGTATGTATGTATGTATGTATGTATCGAGATGGAATGTCATTCCTCTTAGTACCTATCATGCCAAAAACCCATACATTTGATATCTTCCACATCAAAAAATTCAATCCAATACCAGATGAATCACAATAACACATATGTATATATGTATGTATGTATCGAGATGGATTCTCATTCCTCTTAGTACCTATCATGCCAAAAACCCATCTACATTTCACATCTTCCACACCAAAAGATTCAATCCAATACCAGATGAATCACAATCACACGTACGTATGTATGTATATATGTATGTATCGAGATGGATTGTCAAGATTTGCTTACCAACTCGATGAACTGAAGACCTAATCGAGCAGCTTCAATATCTGGAGATCTAACGAGGTCGATAAATCCTAAGAGGCACCCTCCATTGACAAGGGAGACTAAATGTTCTTGAAGTAGACTTGGTTTGGAATCACCTTCTACAGGGCCTACACAAAGATTACCTAAAACATATGCAACTTCTTTCCTTACATCAAATGGTGCAGTAGACAGAAGACGTAAAAGCAACGGTATCGTCTCGCTACAATATATCATTTTCTTTTGATCGATCGAACCAGCGGCTATATTAGATAATACCCAAGCCGCTTCCTGCACAACGAGAAGCTCATCTTTAGTGATAACGGATAATAATCAAGCTTAAAAATTTGGAAAATTTTGGTAATACTGACCTTTTTTAATACCCGATGCTCGCTTTTCAGGCATTTTACAAGCACATTTATGGTACTCTCTGAAAAGAAATTCAGAAAATCTCAGTATCTTGCATGATAATATGACTAAGGCTCTGACTCGTGGAGTCGCAGGCAATCGCAAACGCGACGATTGTTTTTTCTAGCGACTCCGGGCGACATTAAAACCGACTGATGGTGTCGCAGTCGACCAAAAACGCACCGAAACGCAAATTTTAAAAATCTGACATTATGTTGTGTTACATTTGCGTTTTGATGCGTTTTGAATAAATTACCAAAATACCCTCACGTCTTTCCTTTATCTCTTCTCTCGTTCTATTATAATTTATATTAATCGTAAATATATATACATATATATATGTATATGTATTGTATATTTAAATATTTTTATAATATTTAATTTTTAAATTTATTTCTAATATTTGAAAATTATAATTAACAAATGTACACTAAACAAACAAATTTAAATAATTTTTTTTCTTAATAATCGTTTATTTTGGTAATTTTGTTCAAAACGCAATCGCAACGGTTTTCTACCATTCGTTTCTAGTCGCAGTCACCCGCAAACGCAGCGATTCCACCATTCAGACAAAATGAAACAAAACGCCTTCAATCGCTGACAGAAACGCCGCCAAACGCAAACGCAAACGCTGCGTTTCCACCAGTCAAGACCTAAGTTAACAGAGTTTCATCAGAGAGTATAACAGAGACTAACCTGCAATTTCCTGTCCAGGAACAACAATGGCAGAAGTTGTTTGAGGATCTCCAGCAACAAAATTACCTAAACTCCGTAAAACCTAGATTTAAACTTCAGTCTTAGATTGACCCACGGGCACAAAAATTATCGACAATAAGGCATATAGTTTAGTTTCCCGTTCGAGATAAAAGTCCATCAACAGCATAAGATCTAGATTGCACTTTTAGTAGTAAACCAAAACCAATCTTCTGAAGAATTTGTGTGAATGTTTGATTAAAGAAAGTTTTATGATAAGATAAGGTTAGCGATAATACCGGGATAAGGAGCTGTAGACTGTTTGAGCTCGATAATCTTTCAATAAGCAGTCGCAGAATGTCTCCTTTTAAGAGCAAACTTGTAGCAACATTTGAAAGAGCAGAAAGGTAAACAACGACCCATGCAATTTCCGTGGCAATTTCTTCATCCCTGAATCAAGAAATTTATAATCTTAAGCAAAAATTTCGACCTTTATATAAGGATATTCTTCATGGAGCATAAAAAGGGCATATATGAACGCCATTTGAGACGAAGATTCACTTACGCTTTTTTTAAGTGTCGAAGAATTGCATCGAGTACCCCATCAACTTTAACGAGTTCTGTTGCAGCTTTAGGTTCAGGTCCCTAAATTCAGGCAGTAAGAAGTACTATGTAACAAGTTGCAATGAATAAATGGTCATAAAGATTCTCAAGCAAAACTTTGTACGAACAAAATTTTAAACCTTGATCAGGTTTGATAACGCCCAAGCAGCGGTTCTAACTGTTGAACCTTTGTTTGGCAAAATCATACGCGCTAGCGGTGGCAAGACCCCTTGTGACAATAAAACATTTCTCATTTCCTCTCCTTCACCAGCAACATTGCCAAGTGCCCATGCGCACTGCTCAGCCACGGGTACAGAACTCTTTTCTGAATGAAACTTGGAATCATAAGAAAATTTAATCCATATGAAAAAAGACTTTACGGTAGACATGATATAGATCCAACCAAATAAATTAGTTGCAGAATTTGAAACCTCTCACGGTAAAGATATCAGTTCATGAAGTTTAGGTCAGCACAAACCTCCAAGGTGAGTTATAAGTAATGGCAGCGCAGGTAATAAAGCTTTTGTTTCTTCGGGTTTTCCAGCAGCAATGTTCGTAAGACACCAAGCAGACTCGAGTAACTGAAATTAAAGAAATGGACCCAAATTTCTATATTTAGCTGCCAAATAGTTAATAGAAATAACTTCAATGGGAATACCCTCCCATATTCAAACTCTACAAAAGAACAACAAAGGTAGACACAAAGCAAATAACATATATTCGTTAATGAACCTGTTCGTCAGGAGAACCAAATGAAAGACATTTCACGAGTAAAGTTATTGCACCAGCTTTCAATGCAGCTTCAACGGGAGGAAACTCAGACTTTGACAGTAAACGCCTGAGTTCACGAAGCGCAGTAACTTTCTTCTGCATCGCACCTTTTCCTCTAACAATTGAACAAGAAGATATCACAAAAAATGGCTAAGATAAGCTAAGAGAGTGCCTGAGCTTTCTAATTTGACAAATCAGTGGATACACATACTGATATTGAACAGCAGATTTAAGCTCTTCCACAGCTTTAGCTGTTTGAGCCTCCAAAAATGGTTGTTCTTCATCAATCATCATCTCATTCTCACCGTGAGTGTCCTCATCATATCCACTAGTCCCCACTCTACAAAGCCGCTTTGCCCTAACCAGAGACTCCCTTCTTTCTTTCGCCACTGTGACAGCTTGTTGCCGCCTTCTTTGCCCAGCAATATTCCCCACTATGCACCGCCATTTCCAATAATACAACCAAACCCATGTCAAATTTTGGATTAACTGAATGATCAACCATTGCCAATCCAAATATCAGGTTCTGTTTCCTTAGGTTCATCAAATTGGAACCAGAATCAATAGGGGGAAAATGGGTTCCTTCAAGAAATGAATCTAAACTACACGCAAGTGCACGGCACGTGTGTAGTACTCTAGCTGTCGATCCCACAGGGACTATACAACACAAACTAAACTCAAACTAGAATCAAACTTGCTACGAACGAAATATTAATTTGCTCTAAACTTGCTAGTAGATCGATTAGTTCGCTTTAGCGGTGTTTCTAGGGGAAAGGGGAATTCTCGGTTTTTGTATCTCCCACGTAATTTAGTTTAACTTAGAATGCATCAAGTTTTTGGAGAGAAACCACATAATTAAGCAAGTAAACTCTCAAATTCGAAATGCCCTCAATTCGAAATGATTCGACTTATTTAGAACAGCTCCAGGTCCGATAGCAATGATTCAAGTACATTTTTTTACACTAAATATGCTCAAATTTTCTGTTAATCTATAAAAGCACATGACACAAGACTAGTATTCCAAGTACAACACATCCAACGCATAAACCATGAAGCATTCATTCCCTATAACCTAATTTTCTCGTGAATCAACTATCATAACCCGAAACACCGTAAGACAACATCTCTGTTTCCAAATTCAACTCGAGGATTGCAGTAAAAACCCCATAACAATTTCTTGTTTAACTATCCTACGCCCGATTTTCTTCCATTGACAATCACAGATTCATAACTCATATGAAGAAACCATGGTTCTTGAGGAAAGGGAAATACGGGAGCACCTGAAGACTTGATAGGGTCTCTTTGATGAGATGCGACGCCATCATCAGCCATTGGAGAAGCAGAGACGTAGCTCGAGAGAGGAATTTCGTAGCGCCCTCCCCGCCCAAATAAGCTTTTCGCCGGCTTTGGGAGGTTTCTTAATTTCTTTTCCATTATAATTATATATTAGCCCCTTAAGTTTACATAATTGTGAAAATAGGCATAAACATTATTTATACTCAAATTTACCCTTGGATACAATTGGTAAGTCATTGCATTGAATTAAAAAAATAAAATAAAACTTAGATTGTGAGCGGTGAAGTCGCAATCGTCCGTAAACAAGACGATTGTGTTTTCTAACGATTATGGACGATATTAATAACCTATTTGTGGAGTTACAGAGGCCCGCAAAAGTGACGAAACAGAGAATTTAAAAATCTGAAATTATGTTGTGTTACGTTTGTATTTTAGTGTATTTTTAAATTACGAAAATAATTTTCTATTATAATTTATATTAATCGTAAATATATATATATATATATATGTATTGTATATTTAAACATTTTACTAACTTTAAATTTTTTAAATTTATTTCAAATATTTGAAAATTATAATTAAAAAGTATACATTAATCAACAAAATTTAAATAAATATTTTTATTAATAATTGTCTATCTTGATAATTTTGTTCAAAATGTAATCACAACAATTTTTATCATTCGCTTCTAATCGCAGTCGTCTGCAAACGCAGCGTTTTCACCATTCAGACAAAATGAAACAAAATGCCGTCAATCGCTGACAACAACGCCGCCAAATACAAACGCAACGTTTTCACCAACCAAACAATATACAATAATGATTAAAAATTCTGTTTAATAGACATTTATTTAAAAATATTACAATATAACAATGTGTTATGATTTATATTGTATCCATACAACATAAAAATTTATTGATAAATATATACAATGATTATCAATGCTATAATATAATGTTTTATTGGTTTGCCAAAGAAACCCTATTGTTACAATAATACCGTAATCATTTTAAACATATAGATCACCATAAATATATTCATGATATCAAAATTATTTATTTGTCATAATCATTTGAAAATACAATAAAATCAACAATAATGTGATAAAACTCTTAAATATATAGATGACTGTAAATATTTTTTTTATGTGTGATTATAATTCATCTATGTTTCTTTACATCAATTCTCCTCTAAACTATCCGACACAATCGATTTTCCCCTCATTTTATTAAATTCATCTGATTCTTTTATCAATTTTGTCAATTTCAACCGATTTTTTTATTTATTGTATAAATCATGTAATGATATTAACTGATCCGATTTTGACTCGATGTCTATTAAATGATTGCCACTGAAATTATGTAAAACTAGATGGAAGTTTTAGAAAAACTAATAATAAATATATAAAATGTTAGGTGTAGGTCAAAATTTAAATTTCGATATATGTATAAATATCTATATACGTATAATGATAAATGGGCCGGGCCTCTCCACTATTGACCAAATTTGCATATAAATAAAAATACTCTAAATTTGGAAATCGATGCAAAAGCGGGAAACATGTGAAAGTAGTACCCATAGGTAATCTAATTCTATTAACGTCTCTCTCTCTCTCTCTCCCGTCTCTCCCGTCTCTCCGTCTCTCTCTCTCCGTCTCTCTCTCTCTCTCTCTCTCTCTCCTTCTGCTGATTCGATTTTCGTATACAACGATTCAGAAATGTGGCAAGTTCTTCTTGCGGCAGCCATTGCTGGTTCCACTAGCCTTGTAGCCAAACGATTCTTCTTCAATCCGTTCTCTTCACTTTCACCAGATTCCGATGACCATTCCACAGCTCAGGAACCTCTCACTCCTCCGTTTAGAATTGGATTTCTCGATTCTGGTTTTGACGACGATGGTGTTTTCCGGTTTTCTAGTTCTGGATCGGTGGGACATGTCGGGTCTGGATCCGGGTCTAAAAAGAGTTATGGAGTGAAATCAAGAGGTAGGATTCGTGAATTGAAGAAGAAGAAGAAGAAGGGCCTCAGAGGTGATGAGATTGAGAAGGAATCTGGACGTAGGAGGGGTTTTGTTTGTTTGAAAAAGCGGAGAACTATCAAGAAGAACGATACGGCTGGTCCGAAACGAGGGTTATGTTCTTATGATCAAGGTTTGCTTCTAATTTCTCGAAGAATTTGATCATCTGTTTTGGTTAATCTCGAAATGCCCAACTGTTGATATTGATAGAGAATTTATGAAACACGGATCCAAACATGGGTTCTTGTGCCAGGAAGGAACCGTTCATTGCATGTGTGGAATGTTGAGCCCTATGATCTAGGGTTTTTCCTTTTGTGATGGAAAGAATTAGTGGCGTTAACTTCGAGAACTGATTTCAGGATTCAGTTGTCTTATTAGGATTTACCTCTTTGTCTGAGATTTCAGCTATAATAATGGGTGAATGAGGGTGAAGAATTCTATAACCCTTTAGATATCGTACTAATCCTTGAATTGTACTGTATATGGATTCAGTTTTCTTATTAGGGTTTACCTATTTGTCTGAGATTTCAGCTATAATAATGGATGAATGAGGGTGAAGAATTGGATCATGTCTTGTTTATGCTGCTGTGTGTAGAATTGGATCTGATCTGTAAGCATTTGCACAATGTTCGTTCTTTGCTTTTGGGTCATCTAGAGTTCATCATATAATGGCTAATCTACTGTTTTTTACTTAATCAGATCAAGTAAGTTTTAATTTTTGAAAATTTTCCAGTTCTTAATCACAAGATTTCTGGTCTAGGGCTTTGAAATATGATTTGAATCTTGTAAGAGTGTCTCTACTTGACTCAATTGTCCTCATTCTTATGGTCTCATGATCTTTGTTGGATAAAGTTCTCGAGCAACTTTTGTCTAAGTGAAAAGGGCCAAAAGTCTCACTCTATAAGACTCAAATGATTGTAATAAGATCGACTGAGACCCCATAGTTAACCAGCAGACATGTGGTTCGTATTAGGGAAACTTGTAACTATGGAGTTCATATGAGCCATGAAATTTTCAATGATGTGTTTGTTGGTCAATTAAGGCATTTAGTAGGTGGTCCATAAGGTCTTAAATGATCTTTTTTTTTTGGGGATTGAAGAATTTAGACAAATAGGGTGGTTCTTTAATAGAAAATGTATATTGTTCCACGATGAATTTGTCGAAGACCTGTTGCTAGGAGTGTCCCATCACCTTGACTGATATTGATTCACTAATTTTGTTAGACTTCAGGTTGTAATCTCATTGATAGTGTATGGATTTTGAGAATTGATATGAATAAAATTGGAAGAGGCTGTTAGAAAGTAGATATACCTTATCCTCCTGTTAAGTTAATGGCTCCAAGATTTTCCTTGAAAGTCAAACCCATTTGAATATTTGGTCAATGGCTAATTTTTTGGTTGTAATGTTGGCTTTGATTTATTTAAATTTGCATTTTAAGATCAAAAGACTGAAATAATTGTGAGAATTTACAATGGGTTATGGAAGCCAATTTGCTGTTCTTATTATGGTTGGTGCTTTTGCAGCCATAGCCGTCAGATGCTTGAGGTCTCTTGCTTCATATACTAAAATTTAACCCTTTTTTCTCTTTCAGATAGTTCTGCTTTCAGATCTGCACTTGGTGTGTGTATCATGTACATGATGTCAGCAGGGATAAAAGAAATTAATAAGTTGAAGGCATCAGTTGAAGAAAACATAAAAGTTGTCCAGGAGTTGAAAGCTGAACTTTTTCGAAGAAAATCGTCACGTAATCATCGAGTTCTTGGTTCTACACATAGTACTAACACAATCTCAATGAAGTCGAGTGAAAAATCGGGTCAAGTAGATCTCAATAGATCAGATATGACAAGCAGAGGATCTCGTGACCCTAAGCCAATAAGCATCCCTCTAAGTGATGATACAGAGTATGCTAGTAGTGTCCTAACTGAGGAACCAGAGCCGGAAATGGTAGAAATGGATTGGTTAGAGATGGAACTCGAGTCTGAGCTGCAGAAACTCACTTTAACTCAGGTTAGTTGTTTTTTTTTTATTGTTCCTTTCTATTGAATGAGCAAATTACATTAAGGTTTATGATATAACTTATGCGTGAGGGTGCCCATGACCTTATAATGTATTGCTCAATCTCATTAAAAGTAACTCCTTGTTTAAGCACCGCGTCCACATTCATCCATTCTAGGCAGCCCACTTTGTAGGTCGTTCCTTTTGGGTCATCCTTTGTTGTGGGCATGCTCTGATATACAAATTGATAAGAACTTATCCATACTAGACCCAAATCCATCCCTAAAGGCCTATGAATCTCATCCCTAAAGGCCTTGAGTCGTATCATCTAGGGGTGGGCGTTTTGAGTTACCCGGACCGACCCAGAACGGCCCAACCCGAAAAACCCAACCCGTGAGATAAACGGGTTTTGTAGAAAACTCATATGGATTCAAAATCTAAAACCCAAATGGGTTCGGATCGGTTCGGGTTGGGTTCGGGAGAACCCGAGGAACCCGAAAAATAAAACGCTAAACCTTCTAACCTAATTTTTTATATGTTAAATTTGGAACCCGAATTATCCGTTTAAACCCGAATTACCCGTTTAAAACCCGAAATCCCCGTTTAAAACCCGAATTACCCGTTTAAACACGAATTACCCGTACTTAAATAACCCAAAAAACCCGAAGAAATCGAGAACCCGAAAGAACCCAAATACAATTTGGGTTTTTTTGGGTTCAATATTTCAAAACCCGAACCCAACCCGAAACCCGAGGAACTCGTCCCGAAAACCAAATGGGTTTTTTTGGGTTCAATTTTTAAGAACCCGAGGAAGCCGAACCCAACCCGAACCCAAGAAACCCGTCCTGAAACCCGAAACGCCCACTATCATCTCAAAATCTTAGTTTAGGAACTCTTAAGATTGGCAACTTCTTGTGAAGAAAATGGTCATGATTGTTTATTATATGGTGTTAATTGTTTGGTTTTCATGGTTCAAATTAATGTAATCTTGTATCATTTCAATAGCCAGATGAGCTTATGGAAGGATATAATGGTTCTGAATCGTACCAATATGGTGGAGTATCGCCATTAGAGCTGGACAAGAAGCTCAGTCATCTCCTCATTGAACAACAAGAAGGCCATATCAATGAACTTGAAGCTAAATTGCAAACTGCACAATCCAAACTCCAAGATAAAGAAGCTGAGCTTCAAGCACTTAAGAATTGTGTGAGACATTTCACTGACTTCTCTATGTCAGCCTCCTCCTCAGGTAAATCTTAATTAAACCCTAATCAACTTAAGGTTTATTAATCTTACCAACAAAACGAAACAACATGAGAAAATTGACATTCTTGGGTTTGGATTTAACTAAACCAAAACCAAAACTTAGCTCTAGAGTTTATATTTGCCGAATAGTCCATGATTCATGTCTTAGCTTATGTATACAACATAGTGATAAATTTTGTGACTACATAGTTCTCTTATTAATCACAAAATACTTTCTTATATAGATATACAATATCAAATAGAAAAGGAAATATAATTTTATATTTGTATAATCTCAGATAATATTTTCGTTATTCAATGCTATATCAGATAATATCTACAATATCCCGTAGAATATACTCAGAATATATATGATCTCATAGAATATTCTCGTATCAATAACTGTTATTGTATCCAGTAATAAACAAAGACCAAACCTAACCAATTCGAACAATTTGTTTTATCTTTTTTTTAAAAGATTTTGGTGGGTATTATTGATATAGATATACAATATCAAATGGAAAAGTAAATATACAATCTCAGATAATATTTACGTTATTCAATGCGATACCAGTTATATCTTGAATATCCTGTAGAAATATACTCAGAGAATTATATATGACCTCATAGAATATTTTCGTATCAATAACTGTTATTGTATCCAGTAATAAACTAAGACCAAATCAAACCAATTCGAACAATTTGTTTTATCATTTTTTTTAAGATTTTGGTGGGTATTATTGATTTGGGATTGAACTAAGAACTTGACTCATTTGGCTGCTGCAAGTGTAAATGCTAAGGTTCATTAGGACAACACTTGTTCTTATTCATTTTCAGATGATGAACTTGACCAAGACCAAGACCAGAATCTCTTCATCTCATGGAAGCAACAGAACCAAACTGATGATAATCAAATAAAACCAATCATCGGTACGAAAAGACCTTCATGATCATATCTATAAATATCTAACAAAAAGGTAACTCTAATACCTCTTATCATCCAAAATCAACACAAGAAACTCTTGTTTAGACATCATCCATGGATGTCTCGAATCTTTTCTTGCAGTTCTTGATCTGTAAGACAAACTCGAGATCATCAAAATCGCTTGAGACGATGTCTATACACATAGAGTTACAATTTTAGAACAAGATGATCTGATTACAAACCAGTTTGTTTGTATAGGAATTAACCCATTAGAGATCTTATGAATATATCTTAGTACTTATGTAAGATCTTATGAATATATCTTAGTACTTATGTTTCCAAAGATTAGTTCATGTAAGACCTTAGTGTTTTGTTGACTTTCCAAGAAGGATTTAGTGTATTCTTTCTGAATTTAGATTACTATTTTTAGAATAGATGATTGTATAAGCACTGATATCTTTTCCTTTTTGAACAAAAATTGAAACTTTTGTTACTATTATGTTGCCCTTTTGTTTTAATATTTATTAATGATAAATATAAATTTTAAAATTGTGGGAGAAAGTGTGTGCATTTTGGTCTGAAAAGACTTCACCTTTGGAACATCATAAGAAGAAGAACACAAAGGGAGGGTCACATTTTCACATGCCCAAACTCCAATGCTTTTTATTTTCCTTTTTATTTTCTTTTTTAAAAATTTAAACTTTATAAGATCTTAGATTATTATGGGGGCTTTATCTTAGGAAATGGTCCCACTTTCTTTGTCTCGATCTTGAACTCATTCAATAAGATTGCATTTTTTATTCATATTTACAATATATAAGAAATATTAAAGAAAATTGATTTTAAAATATCGTGCTATTTTGAAAAATAACGAAAATTTTGATAAAATAAAAAGGTAGGTGAAAGCCACAATATGTATTTTCGATTTGTAATTCCAAATCCGTGAACGCAAAATTTTGTGGGGTCAAATTTGGGGTATTCTTTGATGTTCAAAATTGACAAGCAATAGTTATTATGTTTAATTTTTATCTTATTCCACTTTTCTAAAGATTCCTTTTTAAATGAGTCAAAAAAGTTGACATGGAGTAATAATTAAATTAAAATAACGTAAAGTGAAATTTTTGGGGGTTAATTCTTATACATGAATACATGATTACCATTTTGGAGTTATATAAATCATATAAAAAAATAAGTAAATTTAGAGTTATTTGCCCAAAATAAATCATACAATTCTCGAGAAAAATGAAGTTCCGTATTAAGAGAAGAGGCAAAAAAAAGAAAAAAAAAACAGGAAAATGGGTAAATGACATGGAGTAATAATTAAATTAAAATAACGTAAAGTGAAAATTTTGGGGGTTAATTCTTATACATGAATACATAATTACCATTTTGGAGTTATATAAATCATATAAGAAAATAAGTAAATTTAGAGTTATATACCCAAAATAAGTCATATAATTCTCAAGAAAAATAAAGTTCCGTATTAAGAGAAGAGGCAAAAAAAGAAAAAAAAAACAGGAAAATGGGTAAATAATTTATAAAAAATAAATATAAAAAAGGGGGAAAATCCAAATGCTGACAAAAGGAAGCAAGAAATAGCACAGTCGAGTTGAGAGGAAGAAGAAGATGATGTCATGGAGACTCGTATCGAGTCCGGCTCGGGTCGAGAAATACCCACCGCCATTGATGCGGTTCTTGAGGAGTAGTAGCAGCGGCGGAGGTGGTAGCAGAAGCAGAAGCCGGAGCAGAGGAAGGTCACGCTCCAGCCCTCTGTTCGTGCGGCGGAGCAAGAGCTCCTCCTCCGCCGCCGTAGTAGCAGCAGCAACCCAGGAACCGTCGTCTCCGAAAGTCACTTGCATGGGTCAAGTCAGAGTCAGGCGATCCAAGCCGCAGACCGGTCCCGGGTCTCATGAAAACTCAACGCGTCGGTGCAAGTGGATCCGAAACGCCTTAATCCGCCGTTCGTTCGCCGGAAAACTCAAATCATGGTCGTTTAATCGCAATTGTTCCAAGTGGGTATCGTTATCGTTTCCTCGTTTCCGGCGGAAATCAAAACGGGAGGAGAATTCTCGGGGAGATGGACCGGGTTCTCGGGTCGACACGGATTCGATTCGAGAAAACGGCCGAGAAGTTCAAGATGGAGAAGAAGAATGGGGGAATTACAGAAACCCTAGAAAACTATTCGTATCTCCGGTTTCGACGCCGCCGAGAAACGCACTGTTTCTGACCAGAAGCCAATCTGCTCCGTACAGATCGTCATCGTTAGCTTTCAAATTCTGGGAATCTGATAACCAAAACATCACAGAAGAAGCAGAGGAAGAAATCCAAGACGGAGAGTCCATTTCGAGAATTTCGGAATCCGACACTGCGATCGCCGGAAAATGCGAAGAAAACGAAGAGAAATGTGAGAATGAGGAAGAAGATAACGGAGAGGTGAAGAAGGTAGGTCATGTACGGACACCGGTGCTTGGTCGGAGCAAATCGGGGCCGGCGAGAATCGGCGAGAGGATGCTTCTGAATGAAGAAGCAGGTTAGCTTCGGTATTAGGTCTCACATAGTGATTAATTAAATTGATTAATCGAAATTAAAAATTATAATTAAAAATTTTATTTAGGAAATAGATTGACCGAAATAACTTAGAATGATGTTTATCTTTTATGAAAGAATAGGTAACCAAAATTTGTGTAAATGTTTATTCACACATAAGATGGAGATAATTCACATTTTATATATTGTTATTTTTAATTTTCTGTATACTAGGAAAAGCTTTAGAAAATGTATTTTTCTATAATATATAATACAAAATCATATTTATTTCTATAAGATGAATTTAAAATTTATTTTTAAAGTATTTAAATATTTTATTAAAAAAAGACACGAGGAACTTAGGAATGTACATTTGCCATTACATAATTCAGTTTTCTTTATGAGTTTTTATAACTATAAATTAGTAATTAATTTATATTAACGACAAATAACCAAACCGGAATCGATGGGGTTTTATTTGGTTTGTTTTCCGGTTCGGTCCGGTCCAAACTCAACTTGTTGGGCCTTCAGCTAAATTTTATGTTTTATGTAAGGCCCAAAATGTAACTCAACAATATTTATTGCGGTTGATCTAATATTTTAATGGATAAAATCCAAATAAAATAAATATTAAAGCAAAATACACATTAGATTGTCAAGTCATACATTTTTTAACGTTTTATGGATTTTTCAATCCATTATCTATTTCTCTAATTAAATCTCGATTAATATGAAATATATTCTCTAAAATAATGATTTTAATTTGAGTTAGACAATGTAGTCTTTATTCACCCGTTTGAATTAAAATTTAAAAAAAATTGAAGAATAAATTAAACTTTTTTTTGTAAAATTAATAAACCCAAATTAACCATTTGGATTCGAGATTTTAGTATTTACATAAATAAGATAGAATATCCATCAAGTAGAAATAGTTTGTATGTCCCATGGAGTATGAATGTTGTGTTATCATCATCAATTATTATATGTTTGTCAGTGGTTGGGCTTGGATATCTAACCCTTTAATGACCCATGCTCACCTACATATATAAAATGTATATACATATATGCATATGTATATATACGTGTGTATCATGCATCGTATATGTGTATGTATGTATGTATGTTGGTGTAAGAGGCGAGTAAACCAGCCATAAAATAGCTGTAGAATGATCGATGGACCCAAAGGATAAATGAAGTAAGGACAAATCATTTATGGAATTCATATATATAGATATATATATATATATCGATGATGATTCGTGAATATTAATATTGGAATATTCTTCATAGATATATTCACAATATATTCAACGATACAAAGATTGAAAACTTTACCTTATATTAAAGAATTAAGTAAGACTAAAAAAATTATAAAATTTGTTGGACCATACTATGCTTTATAACATTATACTATAATAAATAAAATATTATATATGAATATCGTCTTTCAATCGAAACCTATAAAATAGTGTTCTAATACAAAATTTGTTTCCGTCTAAAAGATGCAATTATTATAACAACAAAAAATTATGTCAAATCTATTTTGAATGGTTTTTTATATAATATAATAGAAAGATTTTTCAAACAACGAAATAGAATCACATTCTTCCATAACAATTTTCTATTTAAAAAAGATTCCTTTTAATAGATTTGTGATTTTTTTGGAGCTAAATATCGCTTTGCATCAAGCAGTTATGAATATTCAAAAAAATCATGGTTGTTCATAAATCTGAAAATTAAAAATTAAAAATTAAGTTTTGAAAGTTCAATTCAAATTAATAAAAAAGTACATGATTCCAAATACACTATTTTTACTATAAAATATATATTAAATATTCATAAACTCGTGCACAAATCTAATTTCAAAACATCTCTGAGTTTATATCATATATTTAATACACTTATAAATAGAGATCACTAATCTACAATATTACCGATCTTCTAATTTTACATGTGTGACTATATCCCTTCATATTATATTTCTTTTCTAACAAGAATTACGTATTGTATCATTTATTTCCGCACTTCCATTGTATATATCTTTTTTAATTAATATATCAACCATATTAATAAACCTTCATTTTTTGAAGTGCAAAATAAACACTTGAATGAATGATATTATATTATGTTATCTCATATGAATTATGATATGATTATAAATTAATATGTATGATATTATACAATTGTAAATTTTTGAACTCGTTATTTAAATTAATTAGATCCGACTGCTTATTTGATATGCTATCCAGAGTATATTTCGTTTGACTTGATTATATCAATGTTGTAGCATCAACTATGATAATCCAACTCCATGATCAAATATAAGCATGAGTAAAAGTATTATTTTGTGTTATCTAAAATAAGTTATAACACGAACTATAAACTTTTGTATATGGTATTTGACAATTCTAAAACTTTTAGATTCATTTTGGTATTATTTAGATCGAAATTTATATTTGACATATTTTAAATTTATCTTTGAATGTATTAAGGTTAGTTATTATTAGATTAAGAATATACCAAATGAATAGTATAAAACCTATAATTTTCTATGACAATATAAGAAAAATATTACATTTATAAGTAATCTGATTTCTATAATTTTTTTAAATGGAATTTACAGTTTTACTCTTAGGTTGGATTATTATGAAAAGGGTCCGCTTTTTAGTCCAATATTATGTTATATAATTGATGCTCACATCAAAGTTTTAGATCATTTTAATTTACGATTTTATTGTTATTTTCCAAAGTTTCACACTAAAAATGTCATTTCCAGTTTAACTATATAAATTACATTAAAATTATCACATGAATATTTGTAAAACCGGGAAAAGAAAAATAGACACATGGACATGCATGTACACGTACATGTCTATATACTAAATAGCTATGAAAAGTTCTTTATATACTTGTATATATATATATATATATTAATATTATAATTTATTTTCATGCTCGACCGACTAAATTAAATTCTACTGTAATGTACAGTTGTATATTGCAAGAAACTATAAGTTTAATACATTATTATTATTATTATTATTATTATTATTATTATTATTATTATTATTATTATTATTATTATTATTATTATTATTATTATTATTATTATTAGGAAAACAGCCTATTCTTCCTAACTTTACCACTTTAATTTTATTCTCCTGAACTTTTCTGTTCATTCTATTCCCTCTAAACTATCATTACTCATCCTATTCCCCCTGAATTTTAAAAATTCATCCTATTCCTCCATCCGTTAACTTTCTGTTAATTTTTCTGTTAAATATTTTTAAAACAGCCTATTCCCCCCAAACTATATGATTTCCAGCTTATTCCCCCCGAATTCTATGAATTCCAGCCTATTCCCCCCGAATTATATGAACTCCATCATATTCCCTCTCGAACTATATAAATTCTAGCTTATTCTCTCCAAACTATATAAACTATAGCCTATTTCCCCCGAATTATATAACCTATAGCATATTTCCCCCCGAACTATATAAACTCTAACCTATTCCCCCGAACTATATGATTTCTCTAAAAGTAACATATTTTTTAATTTTAATGTATTATTAAATTTTTTATATCACAAATTTTCAAATAAAAAATACTTTAAATTCTAACAATTACAAAAAATTTTATATATCTCTAATAGTAATATAATTTTAACATAACCATATTTCACCCAATTTTTACTCGATTTAACCGAATTTTCACTCTATTTCCCTCAAATTTAACATGCTTTCACCCAATTTTTATCCAATATCACCCAATTTTTATTCGCTTTCACCGAATTTCAACTATATTTAACCGAATTTTCACTCTATTTCACTCAAATTTAGCACGATTTCACCAAATTTTGACCCAATTTCACCCAAATTTTACTCGATTTCACCGAATTTCAACCATATTTAACCGAATTTTAACTCTATTTCACTCATATTTAAATTTTACTCACCGAATTTCAACCATATTTAACCGAATTTTAACTCTATTTCACTCATATTTAATCCGATTTCAAGCAATTTTACCAAAATTTAACTCGATTTCACCTAAATTTTACTCGATTTCATCGAATTTTAACCCGATTTAACCGAATTTTAACTCTATTTCACTCATATTTAATCCGATTTCACCCAATTTCACCAAATTTAATTCGATTTCACCTAATTTTAACCCGATTTAACCAAATTTTAAATATATTTCACTCAATTTTAACCCGATTTTGCTCAATTTAACCCAAATTCAACGAAGTTTAACTCAATTTTAACCCCATTAAAATTCGCTCAATTAAAATATATTTTATTTAGGTGAAATTGTGTCAAAATTTGGTGAAGTTAGAGTGAAATATAGTGAAAAATTCGGTGAAATCGGGTTGAAATTCGGTGAAATTGAATAAAAATTGGGTGAAATATGGTTATGTTAAAATTATATTACTCCTAGAGAAATCATATAGATTTTTTTGTAATTGTTAGAATTTAAAGTATTTTTATTTTAATATTTTGTAATACAAACAAATTTAATAATATATTAAATTTAAAGAAAATATGTTATTTTAGAGAAATCATATAGTTTGGGGGAATAGGTTAGAGTTTATGTAGTTCGGGGGAATAGGTTAGAGTTTATATAGTTCGGGGAGAAATATGCTATAAGTTTTATAGTTCAGGGAGAAATAGGATATAATTTATATAGTTTGGTGAGAATATGCTAGAATTTATATAGTTTGATGGGGAATAAGATGAAATTCATATAGTTCGGGGGGAAATAGGCTAGAATTCATAGAGTTCGGGGAGGGGGATAGGCTGGAAATCATATAGTTTGGAGGGGTGCTGTTTTAAAAATATCTAACAGAAAAATTAAAAGAAAATTAACGGAGAGGGAATAGGATGAATTTTTAAAGTTCAGGGAGAAATATGATGAGTAATGATAGTTTAGGAGAAATAGGGTGAACAGAAAAATTCAGGAAGAATATGATTAAAGTGGTAAAATTTAGGGGAATAGATTGTTTTCCATTATTGTTGTTGTTGCACTTTGATCTAATTAAATATAAAAATAAACTCAAAAAATAAGAATAGTAAAAATTATATATATAAATTCATTACTTATTTATGAGTTAATATGATATAAAATAATATAATATTCTTTTTATGTCTACTTTCAATTTATCAAAATATTTAAACTAGAATTAATGAAATTTTAATTATTATAATTTATATGAATTAAAATCTATTTAAATTTAAAAAATCAAAATTTTTAAAAATAAAATTTTAAAATTGATTAATATTACATCTACATCTCCATAATTAATATCATCAATCTAACTCATAGCTATATCTAGCTATGACTCTAGTTGACCCACAAAATTATGTTCCTGAAAATGATATTTTTGGTCCCTTATAACGACATCGTTTTCCGACAGCGTTTCTACGTAAACGCTGATGTTTTCATTTCGCATATTCCTAAGTCAAGCAGCGTTTCGTTAAACGCGCATATATATATATATATATATATAACAACACTACTGGTATAAGTACAAGCATCCATTTGGAGATAACAAACATGACATATATAATTTTATTACCATTAAATATAATTTTGGGATTAAATTCTCCACCAAATGAATTGAGCTAATATATGATATTGGATAATCTTAAATTTTTTAATTAATTTTTGTAATCAGTTATATCTAAAATTATATTTGACATGATATCAGAGTTCCGTCCGTTTCGATTTGAATATACCAATTTTAAATCCCCGATTGCTATGTTTATATTAGGACCGAATCTGAACGTGAGAGAAAGTGTTATGATAAAGTGTCTCAAATAGGTTAGGACATGAACTTTGGACTTATATATATATATATATATATCATTACTACAAATTTGAAGATTGTAAATGGATTTTACGAACGAAATAAGGACGGAAAAAAATCGGTCACTAATACGTATACCTAAGTTTGCGGACGGAGAAGCAATCCATAAGCGGTCCGCAATCTGCGGACGGATTGGAAACAGACACCGAAAGCGTCCCAGATTAGGGACATCCGAGCGATCCGCAAATTTACGGACGACCGAGCGAGCGGTACATAAATTTGTGGACGGCCATGGATTGTCCGCAAACCTGTCCTCAATTGCGGACTGTTGTTTTCTTTCTGTCCACAATTACGGACGATCGTTTTCTTCCCGTCCGCAATTACGAGCATTCCGTTTTCTTTCCGTCTGTAATTATGGACGGTTTTTCTCTAACGTCCGGAAAAAAGCTATAATCATCCACCCCGATTGTTCAATTCATCCAATCTTTCATTTTCTCTCAACTCTTTTCTCTTCCGAGTTCTGGCGATTGTCCCGAGTTTCGATGGTTGTTCCGAATTCCGCCGCACGTTCGAGTTCCGGTGACCGACCCGAATCCCGATAATGATGAGATATCAAATTTAATGTTTCAGTTATGAAATTACTATTTGTTCAGCCCTTTTCAAATGAATTGCACAATTATAAATGCCTACGCAAAAGTGAATCACTAGATAATTCAGACAAATATATATATATATATATATATATATAAATGTAGAAAAAAATAAACGCTATTAATGTGAAGCATAATAGAGAAGCTAAGATTGTCTCTCACTAGGCTATAGGGGCATATAACTATAATTCACACATGGACTTGTCTTTTATTTCATTTTTATTTTCATCATTTCAACAAAACAATTACATTATTTATTTAATTATTGTAAAATATTGTCCGTCCCATAATATTTTGTCCATCACATATATATATATATATATATATATATATATATATATATATATATTTGTCCATCAATATATATATATATATATATATATATATATATATATAACAGTCACACACTATTCAAATATTTGTCTCGTTCGAGACAAATCATTTTATGTAACGATAATTTCGAAATTCGGATCACTTGAAAAGTTTTTATTAAAAAGAAACATAATTCATGTACATCTATATGCATATATGCATATGTACATGTATGTATATACATCTGTACGTCTAATAATTTTATACCGATGTTATAATTTTATATTGAAAACTACAAATATTTCTATATATTTCATCACTTTCCCATGTATCATCTATTTGTATTTTTATTCTTCTGCTAATAATTTTCTTTTTATTATTTCTTCCCACCATGCTATATATAATTGCCACCCAACACTCCCAATCTCTCCATTCAACACAAAAAAAAATCGAAATAAGAAGAAAAAAATTTATTGGCACAAAAAAAGCCTTAAAAATCGATATTTTATGTGCATATATAATAATCCTCTTTATAAGTGAAAATGAAGCTCAAGATAAACTCCGTCGCCGTCGTGTGCCTCTTCATATGTCTCTTCCTCGCCGTCGAAGGTATTTCTTGATCCGACCATATATTTTTTTATATACATAATATGCTATTAATTAAAAAGTGTTATTCTTTTTTTTTAATTTTTTTATATATTAGGATCGTCGGAGAAAAATGGTATGGAAGTGTATGAAATAGATTATAGAGGACCGGAGACACATAACTCAAGGCCTCCGCCGGAGAACATGCACGGAAAACCACCGTACATCCACCATAAAACCTCCTCCGCCGACCTCTCCGATCCCGCCGACGTCCATCTAGGAGGAAAGAGTAAGAATCACATATTCGAATATACACACACATCTCTATAGAAAATATACATAAATGTGTATATGTATGTTATATATATATAATCTATTGTTTCCGTAAACCCAATCATGCATGAAGTAATTTTCAACATTTTCTTTTATTAATTATTTTTTACTACATATTTTGCATGTTTAGGGTCTTTTTTTTTGTTTTTACAAAGATCAAACTAAATATAAAACTATATTATTATTATGTATAGTTTAATAATTAGTGCATTTTATATACCCATTTCGAGGACCACCAATTTAAATCATTTATGAAATAATGGCTTTTTTATTTCGTACGATCAGTTTGGTTTTGTCCATAAAATGATACATGAAACACACGTGATAGATCTTACAAAAGTGTATATAATTTAATAAGCTTATGCTTATTATGATGATGATTATTACTATGATTATGATTATGATTATGATTATGATTATGATTATGATTATGATGATTAATGATATTATCCTTTTCATTTATGTTGATGTGTAATCAGATTAGTGATTTTGAAGAAGAAGATGAAGAGAGAGGAAGTTCTACTATTTGATGAAAGAGAAATATAGCAAAAGATATATATATATATATATAAATATATGTAGATAGATAGATATAGAGAGAGAGTCGATATTATAATGTGATGTAAGGTAGCATAGCTTGTTGTTCTGTGGGTAAGAAATTGCCAGAGCCCTCTCAATGTCATGTCCGATTCCATGTCATTGTCTCTCTCTACGAACACATATATATATATATATGTTTGTATATACATGCGTACGCATGTGTGTGTATGTGTAACATGTGTAAAAACGAGACGATGACATATTATTATAAATTATACATATGACTCCTTATATATCATACAGTTTTATATAATAAGTGATTAACGTCATGCTTCTATCTTACAATGCGGAAGAACATACATATCCCTTGATTATATATATATATATATATATACATTGACGGGTCAGTAATTATAGTTAATTGGAAGTAATTTATTTTGGAAGAATAAATTCAAATTATGTTTTTGATGAATGAGTAACATATGTACAAAGGGAAGACAATCAAACTAATTTAGGCAATATTAACTAATTAATTAAAACGATATTGAATGGGATTAAAATATATTCACATAATATACTACGTTTAATGTTATTTTACAGGTTATTACATATATATATCGAGTTTTACCAAATGTATAATTTTTAATTGTTTGTTACTATATAAATGCCATATGTTATTCATTATTTTAAATAAAATATGTATAAAAATGAGATAATATAAGATATCAATTAATGCATATACTAATAATTGTACTGCCACCAAGTTAGGATGTGAAAGTTTCATGATTCGATAACGAACCCTATTTTTTTATTTATTTCGCTTTTTATATAAAATTAATATATTTGGATCATATCATTAGATAAAGAAAGAAGAGTGGCGAGTAATCTAAGACATTGGATCTGTGGGTCCCACTTTTTAAAAGCCTGACTATATCAGCAATGGGCCCCACTTTGATGGGCCCCTTTTTTAAATTAGGACATCAATCATCTTGTATTGGCGGTGGGGCCCATATATGTAATTATCACAACCAACCATCAGATTAGACCGAAAATTTTTGTATTTTCTCCTTTAAATAATTTTTATGATTTTGAAAGTTTTGTTTTTTTTAAATCGGAGGTGGTTAAAATAGAAAAAATCGGTGGAGATTTAAAAAAAAAAGAAAGATCCGATTGATATTTGTGGGGCCATCGGTATGAAAAGAGAACGTAAAATGAATTAGCTTAGTAATAAATAAAATTATATAAATTATTTATTTCAATCCAATTCCGAATTTTTATATTAAAAAAATAATTTTTATTAATCGAGATTTGGATGTTAGTATTTGGAATTCAGGTTTCATTATGAGATAAAAATAAAAAATATAAAAATATTCAGCTTAATTCATGATAAAGTTATTTGTTTTTTCTTCCCACTTTGGAGCGTCCTCACACATCCATGTGGATTTTCTGAAGAAAAAAATATTTTTATTACTTTTTTGTATAGTAAAAGAAAAAAGGTGGAACCAATTCATTGCAGATTTAAGAAATATAATAAGTAGTTATTAACATCTTCTCGAGGTTTGAAACAGCAAAGTTTTTCCCTTAATTGTGAAAACAAAAATGAAATCATCATTGAGATTATTAGTGGATTATACACAAGTATCATATTTTATATCCTAATAGAGTTAATAGGTACAAGATGATTTATATATTACTTAATTATAAATTAAAAATAATTAGTATCATTAGCAATCTTATACGGTATCCGAATAGGTTATAATATAACATATATAGATTCTGGTTCATATTCGAATTCATATATTTATAAGTTTTTTGGATGCTAGCTTATATCAATTTTAAATTAATAAAAATTAAATATTATATATATATATAATCGAACACCTCCAAATATTAGTTTATAAGAGTGAAAACTCTGAATCCATGTATATGAATATTTTTTTTTTCCAAATTCGGGATGAATTTAGATGAATTGTTTTAGTATTTCGTTCATCATTACCGTGACATGATGAAGAATATCATAGATATTCTTGTACAGCTAAAATATTTCACACATACTCTCTCAATCTTGATAAAAAAAATTGAAGAAAAGATATATATATATTCTTATATTTTACTAATAAAAACACATACGGGTTTGTCATTTTTGTTAGTGAAAAGAGAGAAACGAAACCTATTTCAAATTTGCGAGGAGGAAAACGAAGTTGAGAGCGATTTCTTTCCATTTTCGAGTGATTTCCTTCCATTTTGGAACGATTCTGTTATATTTTCGAGCTATTTCCAGCAATTTTGAGTGCTTTTAGTAATTTTCGAGCGATTTCCAATTATTTTTAACCATTTTTAGTAATTTCTAGCGATTTTCAGTGATTTCGAGCGATATCCGACGATTTCGAACGATTTCCGGTGATATATCTAGCCATTTCCAGCAATTTTAAGTCGCACTAGATCGCATGGTCGAACTGGGTCGCAGGATCACGCTGGGTCGTTAAGTTACAGGATCACACTAGGTCGCTGGGTCGCACTAGATCGTTGGGTCACAAGGTCGCAGGGTCGAACTGGATCGCAGGGTTATTTTGAGAATATCAATATTTATAAAAGTATTTTTGAAATTAATTTTTTAGGGAATGATATTTTTGAAGAACTTTAACCATACGAGTATATTTTTGAAGTTCTTTCTGATGAATTTTATCCATGTTAAATAAAATAATACAATTATCATTTCCTGTTGATTTGGGCATCTTGACAAGTCACACAAGAATGAAATATATAAATGTAATCGAAACCAAAGATTATATTTACATATGTAAATTTCAAAAGATATCTAGAGAATGAATGTGATCAATGTTAGCGCGAAGAATATCAAGTATATTCTTATAGTGTTTCAAGACTTCACGAATACCTTCGTAAAGATAATTAAACAAATTGGAGAAAATATATGTGTGTGCCCTTATATTTTGTTAGTGAAAACACATACGGTTTGACTTTTTGTTAGCAAAACAAAATATATTTCAAAATTGAGATGAATGAACGAAAGACGATTTCGAAGTTGATAGCAATATTCAACGCTTTTTAGTGATTTCCAGCAATTTTCAAGCGATTCTTAACGATTTTGAAGCGATTTCAAACGATTTCTGAGCGAATTCGAATGATTTCGAACAATTCTGAGCGAGTTCGAACGATTTCGAAAGATTTTCAAATGTCACAAGGGTCGCATGGGTAACAAAGGTTGCATGGATCACATGGGTCGCAAAGAGTCGTTTGAGTCACAAGGATCGTAAGGTCGCCTGGGTCGCATGGATCACAAGGGGCTCATTGAGTCGCATGGTCACAAAAGTCGCATTGGGTCGTACGAATCCCATGAACAATTTTGATATATTATTATTATAAGAATAAAATTAAAGTTTAATTTTTTTTAGAGAAGGATATGATTGAAACTCTAATAGAATTTCATTTTTTATTTTTGAATTTCAATTTTTTATTTTTGAAGTTGTCTACTATTAGCAAGGTGTCATAACAATTTAATTTTTTTTATCAATCTAGTTTAATCGAATGATTGGAGAAATACGTTGGAAAATAATAATTATATAATTTACATAGTTAGAATGCTATGCCTTCAACGTAATGTAAAATTTTTATATTATCTAATAAAACATGTTAGAATGATAAACCATGTTTATACTTATAACATAATAATCCTTCAAAATACTAAATACACAAAACTACAAAATATGATTCTTTTATCAGAATTTATCTTTACTTTCATTGAATTTGTTATAAAAAAAATTAACGTTCTTGAAAGTAAAGAAAAAAAAATAAGGTTCAATATGTCAAACCCTTATCATGAATCTTAAGCGATTGGAAGATGCATTTAAATTAAATAGAATTTAAGTGAAAAAGTGATGTAAATAGATTGTAAATCTAAAATTTTATTTTAGTTATAACCAATTTGAAAAGATAGTTAGAACCAAATTGAACCAAATTAAAAAGATAAATAATGAATTGTAAACTTATAAAATTATCTTAAAATATAACATAAAAAATTCGATAAATTGTACTCCTGATTTATTCGAAAAATTATGAAATTCATAATTACCTCTCTCTCACACGCACACATATACACATATATTAGGTGAATATATTTTCATATTATCGAATTTAATTGATTGGGTAATAATGGATTAATTAACCCTTCACTCGTATTATCAATATCTAACGAAAAGTATTTGGTTTGATCCATATTTTTATTCTTAGTTATTATAATTTATGGGCCGTTTATGGGCCTTTATGGACCGGCCCATTTACCTATAGTAGAAGAATCCTTTGTTTATAATTTAATTTTATCATAAACCCAAAGTTCGCAACATTATTGTCTCTTACGTTTTTGTATTTCAATTTATATTTCGGTTTCGATATAAAAAATTATAAGTAATATTTATATCTGAAGTAGAGACACGTTTTATGTTCTGCAGCCACAATTTGATAGATGAAATTCCATTATATTAATAATATTATCTTAATATATATATACATATATATTAACGAATAAATTTATTTGGTAACGATATTATAATCGTTTTTTTTCAATGTGGGGTATTTTAAATTTTATTTCATTTAAACTCTATAAAATTGTGTATGTGTTAAGTGATTATTGATGAAATAAGCAAACAGTAAGATTCCATTTTGGTATTTGTCATTGTTTTTGTGATTACGACCAACCACCATTTTTAAATTTTGTCATCCGAAAAAATAATTTTATAATAATTTATGTTTATTTTATTATTGGATAAGACTTTACCATGCTTCTACTCAAACCCATTTTGCATTATTTTCTTCGTAAATTCTATGATGACTTATTACTTGGACTTATTACTTGTGCAAGCAAAATTATGAATCAATTATAATATAAAAGTTTTAACGGTCCAATTTTAAAGGTTATTGAACAATTAATTTATTATTATACTCCGAAATTCTGTTTTTAATATATATTAATAGGAATAAATTGTGACGTTTTTCTAAAGGAATCAAATTTATAAGTCTATATTTTTTTTGTGAAATATATTGATAAAAAGAAGTATTGATATTCATTCATTTGCTTACAACTTAGTCTTTATTATTATTATTTTTCTATCTGTTGTAATTTTTTAAAATCCAAATATTCAAGTAATTTAATTAAGATTTGGACAATAAAAATATGTAACGCGAATCTCGGTTTAGAGTTTTCATTTTCTCGATTTGGAATATCTGAAATATAATAATTATACAATAACATATTTAACATTTATAATAAGACCACTCTCTTCCACGTGTGTGAATATATATATATACACACACATAAAAAATTGGCCTACTCCTACTACAGAATTTCATGGCATGTATGCCATGTATTCGGATCAAATGGAAAATAATAATATTTATATTTAATACTTTATGTTACATTGCCTAGTAAAAGCATTACGTTCAAAAAATAATATTTTTTCGCAATTTTGAATAAGAATTTAATAAAAGGGTAAGAAAATAAATTAATAAACGCATTATAAGTCACATTTATATGCAAAATTATGATAACCACTTATTATAGTAATAATGGGTTCCAAGTGCTAAACGCTTTTCAAAGTTCAATCCGATTAAAAACAACGACGACACCACCAAACCTTCAATTTTCTAAACTATTTTCTATTATATATATTAAAATAGTTTATGATAACATTATAATTATAGATAAAACAAATACAAACATTATAATATCACATGATAAACTGGACCTACAGTATTTGAAAGCATTGAAAAATACAAGCGAGGCATTACTTTAAAAAAAATAATATTATTGATTTTAATTTATGAGATATCTCTAATATTCGATAGAAAACCAAAATAGGCTAATAAAATGAAATCGTATAATCCATGTAACGTTTTTTTTTGGGTTTTATTTAAAATCTACAAAACCTATAAAACTATATTCTGTATTGAATATTAAACCGACCGATCATTACCGACGATGAAATTGTCGTTTTCCGACGAGGAACACGACGTCGAGACCGGAACCAAGGCTTCGTTACAGTCAGACACACTGTCTTGTAAAGTAAGTAAGAGCTCCGATGTGCTAAAGCTCATTGACGGCTTCGCCGTCGGGATCGCCGGAACGTCTGCTTCGCCGATCAGAATCTGAACTACACCTCTCATCGTTGGACGAGCCGTAGGGTCCGGGTGTGAACAAGCCAGACCTAACATAAGAACCCGACCCATCTCGACCTCGTGGTAGCCGCCGTGTAACCGCTCGTCCGCCGCCGTCAAAAGCTTCCCGTCTCTATACAAACCCCACACCCAATCCACTAAACTTGACTTGGACCCGAACCCGGACTCATGTCCTGGTTTGGGACCAGGCGTGTTATTTCTCGGGATAGGCCGCCGTCCTGTGGAGACTTCAAGGACCACGGCCCCGTAACTGAAAACGTCCGTTTTCTCCGTGGCCCGACCTGTTAATAGATACTCCGGTGCTAAATACCCCATTGTTCCCGCGGCCGCGGTGGCGTCCGGAGATTTGTCGTGTTCCGTTTGTCTGGCGAGGCCAAAATCGCCTAATTTTGGGTTGAATGCTTCGTCGAGCATGATGTTGCTGGTTTTGACGTCTCGGTGAATGATCTGATTCTCGCATTCTTGATGAAGATAGGCTAAAGCTGAGGCCACGCCGAGCAGAATTTTCCGGCGATCAGGCCACGGCAATGGCATCGGTGATTCGAAGAGGGCTTTGTCGAGAGATCCATTAGGCATTAAATCGTAGACTAATAGAATCTCGCCTTTTTCACGGCAGTAGCCCAGAAGCCGGAGAAGATTCCGGTGTCTGAGAGTTCCGATAATGGATAATTCCGATAAGAACTCGGTGTTTCCCTGAGAAGCGTGGCTACATCTCTTAACGGCGACAATGTCCCCGGAATCTTGCAAAACACCTCTGTACACGATTCCGAAAGCGCCATTTCCGATGATTCTTGAGGAGCTGAAGCTATCAGTGGCGGATTTCAGGTCCTTGTAACTGAATTCCCTCGGCGTTTTGATGATTCCCGATACGAAAGATTCAGACTTTTGTGAATATCGGATCTTTTTGGAATAAACCCAGATCAGAACTCCGGCGAAAACAGCCAAAAAGAAAGCTCCGGCGGTTACAACACCGGCAACGGCAGCCGGAGATTTTTTGCAGAGCTGGTTCCGACAAGAAGAAGGCGGCGTAGTGCTCCTCTGCCGCGTGGTGGATACCGACGGAGCTAACGATGGCGGCGGAGAAATTGCGGAGGGGGAAATAGGCGGCGGAGATACGCTCTGATCGGTTTCCGATCCAAATGAGGAACTGAAACTCCACCACTCGATACTGTGAATCTCTGTACTCCCTTGTGTTGACCCGGAAAAACCTACGAACATGAAATCGTTCACGAACAGATCCAAATCGAGAGGGACCGACAAAATCGGCGTCCTGGGTTTCACGTTGGAGTAGGAGACGTAGACGGCCAGGATCCGACCCGACCCGTCATACGTGATCCACGTATTCACGGCGTCCCCGCTCTTGAGATCGATATCGACATTACTCAGATCGGCGACGGCAGTGGAAACGACATCGTTTAGATCCAAACCCACGTGGTTACCATTCACGTCCTTGAACGCCACGTCCATCAGCGTGTCGAACTCAACCGCTACAAAACCCGATCCGGATCCGTCGGTCAGGCCAAGAAATCCGCCAGCGGTGCCGATGAAGTCATCATCGGGGGTGATCACGAAGGCCAATCCACCGCCGATTGAAGACGGGTTCAAGTTCGTGATAGAGAAGGAGAAGTACGTGGAGAAGCTCACCGGAGAGTGGTTTCCCGGTCGCCGGAATCTAATAGGCTTCGCATAAAGAGCTCTGCCTGCACTGGAGGTCGGTACGGCGAGATCACGCGTGAGCCTCACGCTTCCGTTATTGAGGTGGGCATCACCGAGGAGCTTGAGGCTCGAGAGAGTCAGCGTCGCGAAATCGAACTTCGCCGCCGCAGCCACCGACGGGAAATCGCCGCTGACGGCGGAGAAACAGAGGAAAGAGGCAATGTAGATGAAGATTGAGTAAAAAAATACGAATTTAAGGGAAAGATTAAACATCTGAAAAGATTTTTCATTGGATTCCCATGGGAGGAACTGAAAATCGAAGAATTCAGCGAAGAATTAAGACAAGAGGGACACAGAAGTGAGCCGACAAGAAGTGGAAGCTAAAAGTCACAAGTGAAGAAGACAGGTGGATCTAGAGAGTGACACGTGTCCTTATTTAACGGTTAATTTTATTTATTTATTTTTATTATTCAGCGACAAATTAAGAACTGCGAAGACGAACCGAAAGATAAGCTCCTCACGTGCAGGCGCGTGAGTTCTTTGTGTGGGAATACGTAAAAAAATATTCTCATATAAAAGCCCCTTTTATGGGGAAAAAATAAAAAATACATTTACATTTATAATAGTGTACTGATTATCCGAATAAATACCGAATTATTCGTAATTACTACTATAAAGGGAAAATTAAACAATAGATTTGGTCAAAGAAATCTTAAAAAATAATGCAGAAAATACGATACTAGTGGTAGTAGTATATATAACTTAAAAGATTCGATATTTTATAATTATTAAACCGAATTATTTAAATTAATCGTTAATATTGATTCTATTGGAATAACAACAAAACAATAAATATTAAATTCGTCGAAGTTTCTGTAGCACATGAAGCTTTTTTGACTTTTTTTATACACGATTGTTCCCGTTTCTTCAAAGCCACTTTTTATTTTATACTTTTTGATATTTATATATATATATTAATTTTATAAATGCAAAAATATTTCAATATCATAATCATTATTTTTCTAACAAAAACCACCATGTTGCTTTCATTTTTCATACCACCTTGCTGTGATGACCTGTATATTTCTCAAAGAATAGTGTTTTTTTTAAATAATAAATATGTGCACACACACTTGTACGTACGGGTATAATAAATGTTTTAGTAAAAAGTTATACTAATGATATTTTTAATTAACAAAAATAAAATTAATTAAAGATGTCGACGACGTAGTAATCTGAAACTAGGCCGAATAAGGAGGCTTGTCATCGTTAATGGGCCTGACTGAGCCACTGTAAAATATAAAAATAATTATATTTTATTATTATTATTATTATTATTAAAGGTCCATGAAATGGAATAAATAATAAATATAAATACAAAATAGTGTTGTCTCATCTCCTATGTACTTAAATTTTATATGTAAGATTTTTTTAGTTGGTTAATAACTTAATATTCACAACTACCAACATATTTTTTGGTAAATATTCTGTAAACAATAACATTACATTTTGCTTAGATTTGGGTTGAATTTTGAATTGAATAAAACAATGTAAAAATGTAAAAATAAAATAAATAAAAACAAAGTCTAAGCAATTTACGAAATATTGGAGACCAGTGGACCAACTCCATTAAATATTTTATAATAAAAGGGTTTATTCTGTATATATCTAAATCTATATAAAAAATATTTCAAAATTAATTAATTATTAATTAATTAATTTTGAATTAAAGTTCTATATAGGTTGATTGATTCAAACTAAATACAGTACCTATAACAAATTATTCATATTATATCTAGTCTATAACGAACAAGTACACTTACATATCTCTACTTGGCACAATCAATCAAAATCATTTTTATAAATAAAAATACTTTAGATTTTTCAATGCCAATGTATATAATAGCAAAGTAATTTCTATGTGAACTCATATTGATATTGATGTTACAAAATTTTAGATACATGAGATTGTGATTAATGAAAGTTTTGGAAGAACATACAATACAAAATTTGTGATTAATGAAAGATTTGAAGGATCAGAGAATAAAAAATAATTTGATTGTAAGCAAAATTTAGAAAATTAGTAGTTTGATTGTAGGGACAAAATTAGTTTCGCAATTTCCTATATTATGTTTGTGCAAGATGTGGCTGACTCGAGAGACCAATCTTGATCCAAAAGAAAGCTCAAATCGTGTGTAAGGAAGTGGTTTGGTGAGAGTATCGATTAGCTTAGTTGATCCGTAAAAGTGACATGTGAAACTCGAAGATTGCGAGATTTGCAAGACCACAGATGTAATGTAATGATAGTCAATGGGGACGTGTTTCATCCGTGAGTGGAAAATCGAGTTCGCACTTAGATATATGGCATGAACATTATCACAATATATTACTGGAATGTTGTTGAAGGTTATACCAAATTAAGATAGAAGTGAGACTAACCATTGAATTTCAAAAACAGTATTGGGGACCAATCGATTTGTATTCAATTTCGGTTGAGGACTTTTCGGCGAAACGTTGCTTCTTTGATGATTAAGATATCAGATCACCATCAAAGTAGATAATATAAGCACCTGTGGAGCTAAAATCATCACGGTCATCATCCCAATCTGTATCCAAAAAGGCACGTAGTGACGATGATTTGCTGCAAGAGTAAAAATATGCCAAGGGTGCTTGTACCTCCAACTTATCGAAGCATGCATTTAAGACACTACCAATGATTCGTTGTTCGTCGATGCATACACTAATATAACTTGTTCACAACATAAATAATGTCTGGTATTGTGAATAGAAGATATTGAAGACTCTCAAGAACCTGGCGGTAATCAGTAGGATCATCAAGAGATGTTTCAGGCGTGGGGATAAATTTGTCGTGGAGGACATAGGCGGCATGGGCTCGACATTGCTCATGTGATGACAAGCAATAATATATATGATGTAACGGTGTTGAGTGAGAAGTAAGATATCGTGAAAGTGTGTGACTTCGACGCCAAGAAAATAAGAGAGTCGACATATCTTTGAGGGAGAAATGAGTGGCTATGAGATTAATGAACTTGTTAACCTCAACCTCTTAACTTCTAGTGAAAATGATGCCGTCAACGTAGACAAGCAAATATAGTGTGACTCCATGATGTTGATAAAAGAATATTGAAGTGTCCGAGAGGGAGTTAGCAAACTCGGATAGAATAAGAAACTTACAAAGTTTATTGTACCATGCCTGCATAGTTTGTTTGAGGTCATAGATCGCCTTTCATAGCTTACAAACATATTGAGGATGATTTTTATCAATGAAACCAGAAGGTTGTGTCATGTACACATCTTCATTGAGAATGCCTTGGAGAAAACCGTTGTTGACATCAAGTTGACATAGGTATCAACCCCGTGAGATCGCAAGACTTAGAACAAGCCGTATGATAGATGGTTTGATGAGTGAGCTGAAGGTGTCATTTTAATCAACACTCGACCTTTGATGAAATCCTTTTGTGACTATGTGTGATTTTTACCTGTCAATTTTGAACCATCACAAAAACATTTAGTCTAAAAACTCATTTACAACCAACAACATTGTGGGAGGGGTGCAATGACACCAAGTTTCGAGTGTCATTGCGGACCAAGACATCAAACTCCTCCGACATGGCTTTGCGCCATTTGGGTCCTTGAGGGCATGAGAGACTCACATGAGTTTTGTGTCCAAAGAAATGGACAGTGTGATAGCAAGGGTAAATAATTTATTGGGTTTTGATATGTGGTTTTTGGCTCTTATTGTCATGTGATGACTATTTTTACAGCTCTAATATATCGTTAGATGATATTTTAACTCTCATACCATAATAGCAAAGTGATTTGTATGTTAATCCATAATGATGTTACGAAGCTTTATATACATGAGATTTGGATTAATAGAAGATTTGGAAGAATAGAGAATAAGGAGATAACTTGATTGTAAAAATGATTTGGAAGATCAGTAATTTTACTATAGGGATAAAATCACTCATGTGATAGGAACAAAATTAGTTCTTTAATTCTGTATATTAGGATGTGAAAATAATAGGAAGACAACTTTGATAGATATTGTAAACAGAGAAAACACATAACAGAAAACAATACAATTTTATCTACGAACTAGTATTTTAAGTATACTTGTTTTTAATACAAAATACTTAAAACTTTCACAGATAACTCCATCTAAATTAGACCGTAAATAAACAACTTATTGTTGTTCACTCACAAATGGATTTTGTATCTCTCGAAGTGCACTTACAATACACAATGATAAATTATCAATTATTGCCACACTATCTCAACACCTAACCTTATATATTATAATCCTTTTTGAAGTGTGCTCTCACACCAAACATTTGCGTAAACACAAAAACAGTTTCACTTTGTCTTTAGGTTCAACCGTCTCATTTCTTTTCATCTTTTACCAATTTAAATTTGTAAATGGCCAAACCAAATTTCTTCTTCTTGAAAATCTCAACAACCTGAAATTTTAACATAATTCTAGCAATATTTTCGATATTCGATATCGCATAATATGATATGTATATATAGTGGCTTTAGTTTTTTTAGAGTATTGAAAATTTTGATTCATGTATAATTTTTTGTTCAAATGCATAAGGTTACCATTCAAAGGTGAAAGGGATACGAAATCGTGCATATCTATATTGAGTATATATATATATTTTAAGATAGGACCCAAATGGTCCACGGCTATATGGTCCCCTATGGCAAAATGCTACATCTATTTTTTGGATTTCTATTTGAATAAATTATATTCCAATATGGTATTATAGTTTTTTTTTTTCACGTACATCAATATACAGTAATAAATTTGTTCAAAGTGATAGTTTTTTAACGTTCACCATAGAAATTTTTGGTGAAATTTCATTTTTTAATCAAATATATATATTTATTTTTAAAAAATATAGTTTGTTTACTTTTGTAAGAATTTCATAAAACTTGATATATTTTTATCACACACTTTTTCATCTATGTTTTCCCCAATAATTTATTTTTAAAAATTTAAAATAATTTAACCATTATTCAAATCAATGAGGGCATTTGGTCTAGTGGTATGATTCTCGCTTAGGGTGCGAGAGGTCCCGAGTTCAATTCTCGGAATGCCCCTTGTTTCTTTTATTTAATTTTTTTTTACATTTTGTTACCATTTCGTTAATGGGCCATACAGCCCATTAGTCCAATAGGGCCCAATATTTCTTGATATATCACAAAAGAAGATTTTTCTGATAATGTTGTAAATAAAGGGGTCAATGTGTAAGAAACAAAAAATATATAGTGATATTTGGTGAAAATTTATTTCGAAAATCTCCGACAAAAGTGGTTTCGTTCTTCGAGTTGGAGATTCTCGTGCCCTAGATCTTAGTATTGGGAGGAAGGGAAGATGAGTGTGATCGATATTTTGACTAGAGTTGACGCGATCTGTAAGAAGTACGACAAGTACGATATCGAGAAGCAGAGGGAAGCCAATGTCTCCGGCGAAGATGCCTTTGCTCGTCTCTATGCCTCTGTTGAGTCTGATATTGATGCTGCTCTCGAGGTGAGATTTTGCTTGATTAGGTCAATGGAGTATCTGATAGGGTTATATTTTGATTATTTGTTCGTTTTTATCCCTTGATGACAATTGAAGTGAAATTTTCAGGATTATGTTCGATTGGTTCGGTTCATATTCCTTGATTGAATCTTAGTTATTGTGATGGGACATTGGTGAAATTTGATATTGTGAACTTCATTTGTGTTTACCGGATCGTCTTGGTCGAAGCTGATCTGAAAGTACTAGGCATAGAGATTGAGCTATGTTCTAGGGTTTTACTTTTCAGTTTTGAACGAAATGCGTTTTGATTGGACTTAAAGAAAGCGGAACTTGCTTCTACAGAGACAAATAGAGCTTCTGCTGTTCTAGGCATAGAGATTGAGCTATGTTCTAGGGTTTTGCTTTTCAGTTTTGAACTAAATGCGTTGTGATTGGACTTGAAGAAACCGGAACTTGCTTCTACGGAGACAAATAGAGCTTCTGCTGTTCTAGGCATAGAGATTGAGCAATGTTTTAGGGTTTTTCTTTTTTCAGTTTTGAACTAAATGCGTTGTGATTGGACTTGAAGAAACCGGAACTTGCTTATACGGAGACAAATAGAGCCTCGGCTGTTCTAGGCATAGAGATTTAGCAATGTTTTAGGGTTTTGCTTTTCAGTTTTGAACGAAATGCGTTCTAAGGAGACAAACTGAACCAGTTTTGAACGAAATTCTTTTAATGATACTTAATTGGACTTGCAGAAAGCGGAACTTGCTTCTAAGGAGACAAATAGAGCCTCTGCTGTTGCAATGAACGCAGAGATTCGTCGGACCAAAGCTCGGTTGCTTGAGGAAGTTCCCAAGTTGCAGAGACTTGCTGTCAAGCGGGTTAGCGTCCTTTTCATGCAATTTCCCGTTTCCTCTTCTTCTCTTGAAAGTAAGGGGAATTCTCTAAATTTTTTAATGTATTGATATTGGTTTTGGGTAGCAAAATATACTTGGGTTGATGATACGATTAAATTGATTCTAGTTATACCCTTAGATGGGTTTAGGTTATCCCTTAAGTTTGTACTTTGCCATTCTCTTCTCGTTAAGGCTTAATTAATGTATCCAGTGAATGGGAGAGAAGCTAAAACTCAGCGTTCTTTTATCAATATTAGTCAAGAGTCTTAAGTTTAATCATCCTAGCAGGTTTTAGGCCTTAATCAAAGTATATTCAAATGTTTGATGGTTTCCTGAAATTGTCTGAATCAGAGGGATGTATTTGTTAAGATTTGATGATCATCCAGTTCTCCATCAGGTTAAAGGCCTTTCAACCGAAGAATTTGCTGCAAGACATGATTTGGTCCTTGCGCTTCCCGATAGAATAGAAGCCATACCAGATGGGACTGCTGGTGGTCCTAAGAAAGCTAGTGCCTCATCGGCATCAGCATTTCGTACAGAAATCAGATTTGATTCAGGTCATTCTTTTAATGATACTTACATTGTAACAATCATTTGGGTTAAGGTTTTAGATGGTTGGGGATGCCGTAGCATTCTTTTTTATGCGAGATTCAGATTCTTAGATGGGTTTGTCATAATAATTTCATATGAGCAATTTGAGTTTAAAGTTAACTTACATCTTTGTTCTGGATGTAGATGGGCATTTTAATGACGATTACTTCCAAGGATCAAACGAATCAAACCAATTCAGACAGGAATATGAGATGCGTAAAATGAAACAGGCAGGCCATGTTCTTCGAAATCTCTTACTTTCCCTTTTCCGTTGTTTCAAATGGCGAGATTTCATTTCACTTATCATATCTACTTGGGTAACTATCAGGATCAAGGTCTAGATATGATTTCGGAAGGTTTAGATACTTTGAAGAACTTGGCACATGATATGAATGAGGTACGTTGAATGATATGAACTGATATGAATGATATGAACTGACTTATAATGCAACAACACCTTAAATGCAGGAAGTTGATAGACAAGTTCCTCTAATGGATGAAATCGACACTAAGGTTTAAAACGATACCACCATTATCTTTCTGAATTCTTTAGATGTGTGATTGATTTCTTACATATTGACAATACTTACAGGTTGACAAAGCAACGTCCGACCTTAAGAACACGAACGTCAGGCTTAAACATACTGTCAATCAGGTGATGAAATTGAAACCCTCTGGTCACAGAAAGCTTTTATTTTTAAATACATCTAACGTAATAAGTATGGTTGTCATACAGTTAAGATCAAGTCGGAATTTCTGTATCGATATCATTTTGTTGTGTATTATTCTGGGAATCGCTGCGTATCTGTACAAGTGAGTTCATGTCAAATCCCGAGTATTCTTATGGTATAATCTGTTTTTAGAATAGATATGAATAGCATTACTTACAAACCTATGCCCTTGTTTTTTTTTTTACAGTGTTTTGAAGAAGTGAGAAAAGAGCGAAATGGATTCTTCGGTATATTTCTTTCCTTCTATTATAATGTTCTCATTACCGAATCCTTTTACTCGGATGATTGATAATCGATGTTTTTTTCGTGTCTATACGAGTTTTATCTTCTGCAACTGGCCACAGTAAATACTGATATGTGATTTGCTTTGTGTTTAACCAATGCTATTTCACGCTCACGCTCACGCTCACGCTCACGCTCACGCTCACGCTCACGCTCACGCTCACGCTCACGCTCACGCTCACGCTCACGCTCACGCTCACGCTCACTCTCACGCTCACGCTCACGCTCACGCTCACGCTCACGCTCACGCTCACGCTCACGCTCACGCTCACGCTCACGCTCACGCTCACGCTCACGCTCACGCTCACGCTCACGCTCACGCTCACGCTCACGCTCACGCTCACGCTCACGCTCACGCTCACGCTCACGCTCACGCTCACGCTCACGCTCACGCTCACGCTCACGCTCACGCAATTATTTTGTTATAATATCATATGTGATAAACATATCAAACGAACCAAATAAAATATCGAAAATATGAAAACATTAATTTAAACATAATGTTATAAAATATCATTGTACTAAATAAAAAATAATCTTCTCGAATAAAAAACTATAAAATATCATTGTGTTAAATTCGTCCGCTTGTAACTTTACTAAATTTTTTCTTTATTTTGTTATATTAATTATTAGAAAAAGGAAAAATACATTATAATAGAAACTATGTTTAAACAATATATTATGTTTTATTAAATGTAATATTATATGATATATAAAAAAAGAAAATATGTTATTTTTACATGATTTTTTCCAGCGAGCCAGCTCGTCCGAGCTCGTTTTGGGCTCAGCTCGTCAGCTCGTTTTTTAAACGAGCTAGAAAATACTTAGCTCGGCTCGGCAATTCATTTTACACCCCTACCGCTCACTCCCACTATCACTCTCCTGCTCACTCCCACTCTCCCTCGCATGCTCAGGCTCACGCTCACGCTCCCTCGCACGCTTACGCTCATGCCCACACCCACGCCCACTATCACTCCCACTCTCCCTCGCACGCTCACGCGCATGCCCACGCCCGCGCCCACTCTCCCTCGCATGCTCACGCTCACGCTCACTCTCCCTCGCACGTTAGCGCTCATGCCCGCACCCACTATCACTCTCCCGCTCACTCCCACTCTCACTCTCCCTCGCACGCTCACGCTCCCTCTCCCTCGCACGTTCACTCACTCTCACTCGCATGCTCACGCTCCCTCTCCCTCGCACGTTCACTCTCACTCTGCCTCGCACGCTCACGCTCTGTCCCGTGTTTGTTAATACCGGTTTTGCACTCTGTATGAACAGGATATATATGCATTACCATCCTATTCATACGGAGAGTAAAACAAAGTGTATGTATTTGATAATGAATACATATAATATATATATATATATATTGTATATAATACGAGGAATTTGAATGGTGTGAAGGGTTACATGGGAATGAAAACATGATCATTCATACAAAAGAAAATATGGAATAAACCAAAGGGGAAAAAAACAAAGTGCATAGTGATGTGTGTGGGCCTATTGCCTATTATGAATTTAAATGTATTCACCAAAGCCCCTCATGTCCCCTCTGTTTGTACTCATCCTCTCATCATTTTCACTTAATTATGATTATATATAATTCTAATTCTAATTATATATATATATATAATTTCCACAGCATCATTACTCAGTAATAATTAATTAAGCTTAGCCATGGACTTACCACCCGCTACATTTCTCTTGTGTTGGAATCCCGTCCCGCAGAAATTCGGATTAATTTAAGCCAAATCTTAACCTTATTTTATTTTATTGTTAATTATACATAAGATCAAAATAAATATATTTCCCTATAAAAAACAAATAAATCGTTAATTATCCCATTTTTAATGTATTATTTATTTATTATAAAATATAAATGATGTTACTAAAATTTTTATGAATGTTTGGTACTATTTTAATAAAGAATTGGATTAAATTAAAATTCGAATCTAATCACATCCAATAATTATCCTAATTCCACAATTATAAAATACAAAAAAAACTTTTACAAGTCCAATTAACATAAATACCTTCTCCGGTATACTAAAACTCAAATATAATCAATTTGGGTAACTCACTACATATATATATATATATATATATATATTAGTTGATCTTTTGTCTATCAAATCGCATGAACAAAATTAGAATTCTATTCTATTAGGTTATTAACTCATATTTTTACATAAAACAAACCATGCACACTAGTTGCCAATGATTTGCTAAGATATGTCATTTATCATAGATAGAAAAAAAAAGAAAACAAATATGCTATATATAAATGTATTTATCTACTTGGATAACTATCAGAGACAATGTCTAGATATAAGTTTACTGTATAATACATCAATTTTGGATACTTATATACGAAGTTATATCATTTTAAAATTTTATGTTATGTTGAATATATCGATATGGACCTCTATAGTGAAAACTATTCTCTAGAATCGAATCTGAACGTAAAAATAATGTTATGTTGTATTGTCTTATATTGGTTATGACATGAACTTTAAACTCTTATATATACAATATCAAATATTTATACACTTTTAAACTAATTTTTGGAATTAATTATATCTAAAATCATATTTATATATTATACTGTTGGAAATATCTTAGAATCTCTCAACCCTTTAAACTTCAAACTAGTTAAACTATGTAGGATCATGAACTATACTTGTTTATTGAAAAAGAAAAAAGATGTTTTCATTTTATATATTTTAACAATGTCAAACTTGATTGATATTGACCAATTGAGATTATATCGGACCGGCGTCCATATTCAATAAAGATCTGTTAAAAAGTAATAATTAAATACAACCAAGTCTTAAATACCATATTTAATAATTGAAATTCACAATCAACAATTTTTTCCCATTACTCTTTATTGATGTGATTATACAATGGGCTCATTGGAATTTTGTGATGTACAGACATACGGATATATATATATATATATATGTGTGTATTTTCATGATAATATAATAATTAGTTTCATCTCTAGACAGAACTTTGGATACCAAGCATCAAATGGACCAAAAGATGGCTCCAAACGCATGGAGCCAAAAGAGAGGTTGAATTTTATTATTTTATTTATTTATAAAATATAATCTAATCTAATTATATGTTTAATTATTGTACTAGTTGCTCGGGTTACGTAACATTTGAGAAAATTATTCGAAGAATAATAGAATAATGAAAATAATAACGTTTAAAAAAGAATTGTCGGTCCCTCTCTATTTTTCAAATTAATCCTTAATATTTATAAAATTGCATTTTTTAATTAATTTAGCGTATTTATGTAGAAAAGGATGTGTTCTAGTAGAGGATATGTATAATTGTATTTGTATGCGAAATAAGAAGTTTTTTTATCATACAAAAATGATTTATTGTTTTTAAAAAATCATATGATTTATCAATTCTATGGATAGTTTAGTATTCGAGAACGACACTATATATATTTATTGATTAGAGTATTTGGAAAATAATAATTATTGTTAAATATTATAACCGATGAAAAAATTGCGTTGAAATGATACTATTGTGAGAATGCTTCAAGATATATCATATAAAAACAGTATACATATTATATAATTGATGAAGATACAATTAATCTCTCATGATCTAAGAAGAATTATCAACTAAATCATTCATTGAAATTCAAATAAACTACAATCAAGTGTTTACTAATTTATCTACGGGTAGAAGACGAAAACCACTCGACCAAGCACGAGAATGCTCAAATCCGATTGTATCTATTTGAGACCCTAATTCGGCCGAACGAGCGTTGTGATCGATCTGAATATCCTTAGTGTACGTAATACTCATATGGCGTGATAAATCCAAGCATTTCCATTGTACCTTAAAACGTCTCTAATTCGTCCTAAATTTAGAGACAGCTCTTTTAGTCCGTAAAGTTCGTTTGGAAATGTTATTTTTCTTGTAGTGCTCATGATCGGTCCGACTTGTGTTAATTTCCGACCTAAGCATTCATGTTGTGTGCAGACACTTTGGCGAGGATGACAAAGACAAGCGCGAGGAAACCTCATTCTCCACCTTATCGACCGAAGCAAAAATGCTTGGAATGGTTTATAAGTTCATGCCTTATGAGATGATGCACCTTATGAGAGGGTGCTGGGACGAGCCACCACTTGTTCGACCCGAGTAAAATCTCTATCCTAGATTCTACCGAATATTCAGACAAACAAACTGTTGTACAATCCAAACGAACTTGCAATCTAAGAAACTCGACCAAGTAATGTTTTGTTTGACCCAAGAAAATTCACAACTTCATTATCACCTTGTTATATGTTATCGATTAATTAAAATCTGCGCTTGACCGAGCATATAATTGTAATTTTTATGATTTTTCTTGTTTGAAAGGATCTAAAGGTTATGTTTTTTATGTTTAAGTTTATTTAACTTCTTATAAGCTTACGAGCATCATTGAAAAGGAAAATAACCATATTTTTAATTGATAGAAGTGTTTTTCAAACTATTCTTTAAAATCTAGCCAATGAACTCTTATAAGCGATATTTAGTATTTAACAACTTATTAACATTAGAATACAAATGTTGTGACGTCTTGGTTGAATTTTAGATTATTTAACCGAATATTTGATAGAAAAATGAAGAGATGGCATGTGAATGGACATAGTTCCACATTGGAAAATGGAAAGTATTTAATACACTATATAAATGTTTTTCCACCTTAGCCATTTGAATCATGAGTAAAAAGGCTTATGGACATTTAATATATATTAAATGTCAAAGATAGGGTCTTGGGGCCTTTGATTAAATCCGAAATTACCTTTTAAACTTAAGCTTAATTTTTTCGAATTATGAAGAGACGCAACTATTAAACGAAGAGACACAACCCTTCAAATTTGAGAGACACAACCCTTCGGATTTGAACTGAAGAGACACAACCCTTCGGATTTGAACTGAAGAGACATAACCATTCCATCAAACAGTCACAACCTTATGAACAGTCATGACTGTTCAAGGTTAACCGAATTTTGGCTCCTAAGTGCTCTATAAATAGAGACTTGCCATTGAAGAAACAATTAATTCGTTCTGCTCTCTTCTAATAAAAACAAAATACAAAGTAGATTCGGCAGAAGACAATTCTGTGATCGTTGAATCCTCTAAACGGAAACAAATTCTATCTTAGGACACTGCTAACAGGCTTCGATCAAACGTTCGATATTTATATTTGTTGTTTCTGTTTCTAAGTTAATTGTTTATTATATTATATTGATATTGTATAAAAGATTGTTCCTACAATATTAACATAGTTGGAGCGTTAATGAGCTTTAAACTATTTATCTATCTTACTAATGATAGAACGTCGCTCTATGTTTCATCTCAACGTTATCTAAGCGTTGTGAGATCGGCCGAGTATTTGTTTTAACATTATTGATGCACAAAAAATATCATCATGTAGTTCGACCAAATGTTTTCAACTTTTTAGGGTTTTTTTTAATGATATCGTCACATATTTTTTTAGTTTAGAAAAGTATTTTTTTTATCTATTTCTTTGAGAATTAAGAACATTATTTTTTTATTGAAATCTGAATGTTCTAACAATTAGTAACATTAAACCGTAAATATTGTGGTGTCAAAATTGTTTAATTGAATTGTATTCGGGTTTATACATTCATCTAAAGAATAAATTCTAGAATTCATTATCAAATTATTAAAGAGTTTTAAATCATTGATGAATTGTAAATGTCGATCTAAATTTATATCAATATTAAATAATTTTGAGATATAATAAATTTTGCTTACATAAATAACATAAACATACAAAGATATGTGTGTGTATATACACACATGTGGCGTCGGCTTACTCATGATGCATGAATACATGTGGAAAACTAACATTTATATTTGTATATTCCATATTACTCTATAAGTATGTTAAAAAAATTCTCACGCATAACTGTTACCTTTCGATATGCATATAAATATAATTAAAATATATATATATAACATATTTTTCTAATATACATTGAAGAAACTATCATTTTTTTCGTATATACATCATATTTTAATTGAACTTATACGTATAAAAATCTCTCTTACATTATACCCATGGATTCAAGCATTCACAATCCCATTAACAATCTTTATCATATGATCATCATATGAAATGACGATGATGGTCATGATCATGATCATGATGATGATGAATCAAATGCATGCATGATAATCACAGATCAAAGAAAGGGTCCCACAAAAGGAGACAGACAGTGAGACAGGCGTCACGGACCGTCCTATCGTCTTCCTCGGGAACCCGAAGATCCTCTCTCTCTCTCTCTCTCAATCTCTCTCTCTCTCAATCTCTCTCTCTCTCTCTCTCGATATATCACATTACAAAACAACATGCAACATGCTATGTTTGGTCCAACTTGTAATTATGGCTTAATCATTTCATTCCTGATCAATTTCCTTAAAGGTAACTCCCTTTTTTATCTTATATCCTTTTTTATCACTTCTTTGATATTTACAAAACCCTAGAAAAGTAAAATAAATAAATAAAAGAAATCAAATTCAGAAGGAAAAACACAGTAGAAACACAAAACACTTTTTTGAGTTCCTAAAACTTTTTGAGAGTCAAAGTAGTTCTGTTTTTTTTTATTGTACCAAAACTTTTGAATTTATCTATATATTTGTTCTTGGAACAAACAACATTTTCCCTTTTGTAAATTCATTTATTGGGAGTTTAACTTTTTGTGTTGACAATATATTATAGGAATTTATTATCATACTACACTGGTCTAATATAATATGATAATAAATTCCAAATGATATTCATCTATTCAAGTTATGTGATATTATATATAAACATATTTTTCAGAAAAAAAGTAATGAGATAATAATAAAAATCGTATACTATCTAGTGAAATCAATCTTCTTTAAAAAAAATATAGGAGTAATCGTTTTAGTTCTGGATTTATATTTGCTATTTTGTAAGTAAGGATTCCCGATAATTAATTTGATATATATATATATATATTCTAAGGATAGTAGACATAGATTCTATTTAGCTAATATAAAAAATTTGGGGCATTTCAATGTGTATTATTATATAGTTGATCCAACATTTATCTTTTCCTCCAATTTTTACACCACACATGTACACACGAGTGCCTATGTTTGTGAGAGAGAGAAAGGTATAACAATAAAGAAATTAATTAACATATTTCCTTTTTGAAAAAAAAAACTTACAAATTAATTAATCCTAAAGAAAACCAGATCTCTATAAGAACATCTCCGAGATCTCCCATTAGACAACAAAAAAAAACGAACCTTTTTATTTATTTATAAATTCTCTTTAAATATAATCTTTGTGCATTGAAATTTCTTCATCTTCTTTGGTCTTTTCTTGTCATTTGGCAGAACCAAAGAGTCAAGCACATTCAAACATTCCTCAAAACCTAAAATCAAAGAACTTATGTTCTTCTGCTTTCTTTGTTCATCATCTTCTTCTTCCTTTCTCTTTCTCTCACTTCAAACCCTAAAACTCCTCTTTTGTTTGTATATTGTTCTAAATCTCCTGATCTTCTTGTTTTCTTGCAAGATTTAAAAAAAAAAACAATCCAGTTCTTGTTTTTTTCCCTTTTTATTTTGCAGTGACCTAAAACCAAAAATACAAAACAGAAACTACAAAATATGCAGATGATTCCAGGAGACCCATTTGCTTTATCTTCTTCCATAGGAAGTTTTGTTCCTCAAGAACAACAACTTCATCATCTTCAGCAGAATCATGACCTTAATCCTAACCCTAACCCTAATTCTCGCCCTAATCCAAGTGCAAAACCAAACCCTTCATCCAAGAAGAAAAGAAACCAACCAGGCACTCCAGGTACTCACTCATCTATACTAGGCATATGTACAAGTAATACAAACATAATCATCTACAAGAACAACATATATATATATATATGTATGACTATGTAGAATAATTTACCAGTTCATCTTTGTATTTTCCTGATTATATATTTAAATGTAAAAACATATTTCTCCGTACTTAATATGCATGGATCTGCACATATAATACGTGTATATATATATATATATGTGTGTGTGTGTGTGTTTAATCAATTGTATGAGTTCGTATACTGGAATCCAATCCAGATTTGTATGAAAACGTGTGGAAAGTCTAACACATATATGTGATGTCATCCTCATATCGTATTGATACAAAGTTATATACATACAGTTTTTTCCGTTTTGCTATATGGAGTGACTGAACATGCATCGATCTAATGGTAGATACAAGTTAACATATAAGCATGTGTTAATTGCATCTAATTAAAATAATGAACAGATCCAGATGCAGAAGTCATCGCTTTGTCCCCAAAAACTCTCATGGCGACGAACAGATTCGTGTGTGAGATCTGCAACAAAGGGTTCCAGAGGGACCAGAATCTGCAACTTCACCGCCGTGGCCACAACTTACCGTGGAAGCTACGGCAAAGGACGAACAAGGAAGTGGTGAAGAAGAAAGTGTATATATGTCCGATAAAGACATGTGTTCATCACGACCCATCTAGGGCTCTCGGAGATCTCACCGGAATTAAGAAACATTACAGTCGAAAACATGGCGAAAAGAAGTGGAAATGTGAGAAATGTTCAAAGAAGTACGCCGTACAATCTGATTGGAAGGCTCATACGAAGACTTGTGGAACTAGAGAATACAAATGTGACTGTGGCACTTTGTTCTCCAGGTATCTTATATATATATATATGTATATATATATATATATAACGATAAACATATTTTTGCTTCATACATATAAATGATATAACAGAACCGTTGTTTGGGGATTGGTGAATTTTACAGACAAATTTAAGTAATAATTAGAAATTTACAGCATTAATAGAGTAAGAAAAGAGATTTGGAGAACTCCATTATAGCTTTTTTAGATCTATTTTAACTTTTCAACGACATTATAGCATTATTCTTTTAAGGTATATAACATGAATATGTATATATATGTGTTTTGTCTTTATTATTTTTTCTGTTCACTTGTGAAACTCGACAGATATTTAGATGTATTGATCCATGCATAGAAAAAAAAAACATCTATTTCTTTTATCCGGAGTGATATATATATATATATATTTAAAAAAACAGTGTTATTGTATAGTTAGATCTGTTTTTTTTTTGTCTTCACGTGTTTGCATGGGAGAAATAAATGCATTCGTCGGGAATGTCTTGATGCTAATAATTTGAATTTAATGAACTCTTTTTTTATAATCATTGCTATATGATATCAATATATCCCATGTTTATATATATATATATATATATGACTATGATAATGTAATGATAATATGAAATGTGTTTTGTCTCACAGGAAAGATAGTTTCATTACACATAGAGCATTCTGTGATGCTTTAACAGAAGAAAGTGCGAGGATTACTTCACTTGGCAACAACGATTCAGTTTCCACTAATCTCAATTTCGGAAATGATTCTAACAATAATCTGAATCTGTCTCATGGATTTGTCAATCGAGGTGTTCATCATCATGATATTAATTCTGCCATTAATCATCACTTTGCTTTAGGGTTTGGACAAGATCTAGGCGCAATGCATCCCCAAGGTATAATATATATATATATATATAAAGATTTTACATATGTGTTTGGTTTTGTGTATCTATTATTCTGCGACATTTTCTCAATCTTTCTACACTGACAAAATTGCTTATATATGTGTGTATATATACACATATATATACATGTTAATGTTTTAAAGTAGAAAAAAAAGGAAAGTTAAATGTTAAGATTATATATAAAGATTTTATATATGTATGTGTGTTGGTTTTGTGTATCTATTATTATTCAGCGACATATTCTCAATCTTTCTACACTAACAAAATTGCTTATATATATATATATATATATACACACACATTTTGTCTTGGTTTCCATGGTTGTTTATGGATGTTAATGTTTTTAAGTAGAACAAAAAAAGAATGTTAAATGTCAAGATTATATATTTTCATTCAGTTTTCATACTTAATAATGATTCGATTAACTGATTAATAGATTTCAATTGTATAGGTTTATCTGAGATGGTTCAAATGGCTTCTGCCGGCGGTAACCACCATCTCTTCCCGTCGTCGTCATCTTCAACACTTCCCGATTTCGCAGGTCAACACTTTCAAATTCCGGTGACATCCACAAACCCTAATCTCACATTATCATCATCGTCATCAACCTCAGCTTCGATACCATTGCTACAACAACATCAAACCCTAAAAGATACATCTTTGTCTCCACTCTTCTCTTCCACGGACAAACAACAAAACAACAAGCCCACCTCTCCCATGTCTGCAACTGCTCTTTTACAAAAAGCTGCTCAGATGGGCTCCACCAGAAGCACCACCACCGCAGCTCCCTCGTTTTTCGCCGGAGCAATGACTTCTACATCCGCGGCTTCTCCTTCTTCTTCATCTCCTCCTCCTCCTCGGAACCCTATCATGATCCATCACCAAATGTTCAACCCAAATCCAAGGAACATCAATCATCAAGAGAACCGCAATCTTGTTCATCCTCCCCCGCCACCACCGACAAATACGACGTCGAGCTCCACCGTCACGGCCACAGTGGCGTACCCAAACCCTAACTCAAACCCGAGTCAGAACCCGATGCAACAAATGGGTATGACCAGGGATTTTCTTGGAGTTAGCAGCGAACATCATCATCATCACCATCAACAAATGGGTCGTCCGTTTATTCCGCAAGATCTCACGAGGTTTGCTCCAATGGGTTGATCCCCGAATCACGATATCATCATCAAAATGTTCTGATCGGGTCAAGATCAGAAAGAGAAACATTGGACAAGTTTTTCGGGGTTTAGGGAGAGAGAGAGAGGAGAGAGAGAGAGAGAGAGAGAGAGAGAGAGAGATTCATGAAGAGACATATGGAGACGTACCCTTGTGAAGTGGTCGGGTCGTGGGGACGAAGTGACAAGACATGAAATGTGTGGCAGTGTACTATTGCTTCTAAGTTATATTGTTCATACATCGAGACATGCCTTCATAAGTAAGCTCGTCGTTTTGTATATTGTTCTTTCTTTCATTGCATTGAATTAACACGTACATTTTGGTCCGAATATTATTTTGAATTTCGAAATTGCATGTAATTATCTCAATTATATACTTTTATTGCCAATGCTATTACCCTTTTGGCATTTTCTCCTTTTTGAAACTGTTATATATGTGTTATGTTCGTATTAGTTAGGACATTAATTTTGTTTTTCTATATATTCAGCAATCCTAAATTTTTAAAATAATTTTTGGAATTAGTTAGATTCAAACCCATATTTTGATCTGTTGATCTGATATCAGAATCAAATTCGTTCCGATTTGAATATATCGATGTTGGATCACCGATTACAATGTTTACGCTCTAGGAATGAGATTGACTATGACGATTGTTATGATAAATTGTTTCACATCAATTATGACATGAATTTTGGACTCTTATATATGGTATTAGGTAACATTAGACTCTTGAACTAAATTTTGAAATTAATTATGTCCAAATCTATATTTTACAATATATAATATTTTTATCATCCATATTCTCTTGATTACCAATGATGCATTGGATTACATTGTTTATCGTTTCTTCATTTTAAACATTTTATTTCTATTTATTACGCGTGAAGATAATGAAAATTCTATTAGAAATTTTCACTAGTTTTGGCATTTTGACATATTTATTACAAAATATTTTTTGATTCTATAATCATTTATATAATTGATTGTATTGCATAAAAGTTTAACGAGTAAGTACTGATCAATACCATAGACTGCCGAATCAACACTTTAGTCTTTTGCAAAATTTAAAGAATGGAATCGTAATGTTGACGTTGTTAATATGATCACTAAAAAATGTTATTTTAATATATTGTTTTCATCAAAATATCAATGCTTTTGCAACAAATTTTAAATTTTTAAAATTTTCAATTCTTCCGTTCAAAAAATAATTTATAAATTCATCTATGAATTTGCTCCAATTTGTAGTGAACATGTTTTTTTTATTCCATTTAACATTAAGTATACAAAATCAGTACATATTTCGGAACAATATATATATATATGTATTAATTATGTATATTTTTTTCTGTCATAATTTTAGATGTTGTTCGGTTGATTTTAATCATTTTTTGTTCACATGTTGTCATAGTGAGAGGCCAAAAAATCGTTCTCCAAGATCACCACTGTCGCTGCAAAGGATTTCAAAGTGAAAGCTATTAAATAAAAGAGATTAATTACAATTTTTTTACATAATTATGCAAATATTAATAAAATAAGTTGAAAAATGTTGTAATTTGTCTTTTTTATAGGTACTTGATCCAAGCGGACGAAGCTCAACTTTTCGATAAGTGAGTCAATGCTATTATCATCTTTGGATTCTCCAAAACTATGTCTAAATAAACTTTTTATATCACATTCCCAAAGAAAAAAGTTATAATTTTTTTTATATAAAATTGAGAACAATTATGTAGACTAATAGGCCTTGTCTATATATATATATATATATATATATTACCAATAGGAAAGATATTTCATAGTTAATTAATCTTATTCCTTTTAATTTCCCCAGCCATAAAACAGCATGTTAGAATTCTGTCAATATTTAATGAAAGAAAAATAAAAAAAATCAAAATCTTTCAGTTTATCCTAAAATTCCTTAAACTATATACAATACCCATTTAAGTAAAATATATTCATTCTATCAATGTAATGTTACTATATTGTATCGATTACAATATAAATCTTATATTTATATACATATATATATATATATATATATATTTATGACAATTATTAATTTCTAAACTAACTTTAAAATTTAATTATACTAAATCAATTTATCATTATATCAACTTCTGTTTTGTCTAATTTTAATATTATGATGAGTACATTTTAAAATCGAACTTAAACATAAAATAAATAAATATGTTTATAGTGTCTTAAATTGGTTATAAATTGGTAACATGAGACAAAAGTTTATAGGATAACATTGAGCTTTTAAATTAATTTTTTTATTGACTTTGACACATATGTCATATTGATAAAAAAAATATATGATAAAGACCATTTGATTTTAAAATATCCGATCCATTAACAATGATAAACAAATTAGGTTCATTAAACCTACAATACTAGTTACTTATTTTAGCGAACGGTGATTTTAAAGTTGAGAATAAGGAGTGAGAGAGGTGATTTTGAAATTAAGAGCAATGATCGATGTCCAAGTAAGAGAGCACGAGTCAATCTTCACTGACGTTTGTGAATGAATTGATTTCAAGAGATTAGATTTTTGAAATACATTAGGGATTAGGTTGTTGAAAACGAATTTGTTTGTTGATTTAAAATGAGTGTGAGTCTTATTGAGTCACTTGAGTCGGAGAAGGTCATGAATCTCAGTGAGTCGCTTGAGTCGAAGGGTGAGGAATCTTAGTTAGTCGTTTGAGACTCATTGGATCACAAGAGTCACTTGAGTCGTAAAAGTCATTTGAGAGTTGAGACTCATGACAGTCTTTGATTCAACAAACTCATTAGATCGCAAAGATCGTTTGAATCACTATGATCACTTGAGTCGCAAAGGTCGGTTAAATCGAAAGGATAATTAAGTTGAAATTTTAATTTTTTTTAAATGGTAGGATTGAAATCCTAATATATTTTTTATTTTATCCCTTTTAAATAACTTTAATATAAATAAATTCCTTTTAATTTCATACATAAAATTTTAGATATATATATATATATATATTTAAAATATACTTCGATAGTACTTTTTTTTTCAATTTCTTGTAGTAGACACTTGGGGAGAATTTCTTTCCCCCTAATAAAATGCGGGCTGATTTTGGGCCGGCAAAGATTTAATTGGGCCTCTAACCTCTTTCTGACGACGTGGTACATCATGTCCGACGTGTCATATTTTGATTGGTTAATATTTTAGAAAGTGAACCCCAAACACTACAAAATCCACGTGGTGAGTTTTCATTGGATGAAACAGCGTGTAACTTCGCTAATATGCAAAATCCAAAGCTTTCGTTTTTTTTTAACCAAGGAAGAACAAAAAAAAGGTATTTTATTTTCTTCGTCTCTCCGAGAAATCCAAATTCGTGGATTCACGACTTTACGTACGTGTATACGTACACACATATACTTGTATGTATATGATTTGAGAATGGATCTGCTTGGAGTCTGGTCGTCGGGCATGGATTTCTTGGCTTGGAGAGGAATGGCTTACACACTTCTCCTTCTTAACTTCGTATTCGCTTGTCAGCTTCTTCTTCTTCAACCTCTCGTATCGGCCTTAGGTAAATTTTCCCAGAAATTTTCCCGGAAAGATTTTCTATTCTGTTTTCCTGCTAAGGAAAATGTCACCCTCGATCTAGTTTGGTATTCGTTACAGTTAAAGGTAGTTATTTTAGCTGATTTGGCTTATTGGGTATGAGATTGGGTAGATCGAAGGATTCAATTCCTGTTTTATTGGATTAAATTATTGAAAAAAATTGAAAATTTGGGTACTGGGTTTTCGAATTTGAACTATAAAAACGCAGACTTTGCTATTGATTCCCTAAATGATGGATTTTTAAGGTCTGATGATCAATTTTGTATAGATGGTCAATCGGTAGATGCAGCTGAGTTATTTGAAAGGGCTTCACAAAGTATAAAGATTAGACATTACACAGAAGCACTTAATGATCTAAATGCAGCCATAGAAGCAGATCCAACACTTTCAAAAGCTTACTTAAAGCGTGCATCCATACTTCGTCACTTTTGCAGGTATTTACATTGATGAAAGTTGTAAAATTAGGGTTCATATCATTAGGGTTTTAATTACCGTGCATTTGCTTCATAGATATGAAGATTCTGAAGAGAACTACCGGAAATATCTAGAACAAAAACCAGGAGATTCAGATGCTGAGAAGGAGCTTTCTCAATTGCATCAAGCTCAAAGTGCTTTGGATACTGCTTTAACTCTATTTGAATCGAATGAATTCGGAAAGGCACTTGAATATGTTGATAAAGTTGTTCTTGTGTTTTCCCCTGGTTGCTCCAAGGTCTCATTCTTTCTCATTTGATATCTATTTGCTTCGATCGAATTAGTTAAAATTCATATGGGACTGTGAATAATTGATATTGTGTAGGCAAAGCTTCTGAAAGTAGAGCTGCTTATGGCTTCACAAGATTACTCGAGTGCGATTTCAGAGACGGGTTTTATTCTTAAAGAAGATGAAAGTAATCTTGAAGCTTTACTCCTTCGTGGGCGTGCTTATTACTATTTAGCCGATCATGATATTGCTCAAAGGTTTGATTTTTAGCTCAACCCAATTTCCCTTTTCGATACATTTTACGAAAGAATTTGACCCGATTAACATTCTTGTATAAAGGCATTACCAAAAAGGACTCCGTCTTGATCCCGAGCACAGTGCATTGAAGAAAGCATACTTTGGATTGAAAAATCTACTAAAGAAAACCAAAAGTGTTAGTCTTCGGAATTTTTACATTGAGCTTTATGAGGAAAGTTTTGCGCGGATCTCGAATTCGATTAGTTTTTGTGTGATGAACTCTTTTAGGCCGAAGACAATGCAAACAAAGGAAAATTACGTGTAGCGGCAGAGGATTATAAAGCGGCTATTGCGCTGGATCCTAATCACACGGCACATAATGTTCATCTTTATCTTGGTCTCTGTAAGGTCTCAGTTAGGCTCGGTAGAGGAAAGGATGGTTTAGATAGTTGCAATGAAGCACTTAACATAGATCAAGAACTGACTGAAGCTTTACATCAGGTCTGTATATCAATCTCTTTATCCAGATTGTTCGTTTGACGATGTTTAAAACGAAAATGACTTATGGACGTTGATTCAGCGCGGTGAAGCTAAACTCTTGCTTGAAGATTGGGAAGGAGCGGTGGATGATTTGAAACAAGCGGCTCAAAGATCTCAGGTTGGTGAAAAGATTCAATCTTTTGATTTGGGTTTTTCGAGAATCGAATGGAGGTTTGGAATGAAAGATGAATTGATTGTAGGATATGAATATACACGAAGCTCTGGGTAGAGCGGAGAAAGCGTTGAAGATGAGTAAAAGAAAGGATTGGTATAAGATTCTTGGAGTTTCGAAAACTGCATCTGTTTCGGAAATTAAAAGAGCTTATAAAAAGCTTGCTCTTCAATGGCATCCTGATAAGAATGTTGATAATAGAGAAGAAGCTGAGAACAAATTCCGAGAAATCGCTGCAGCTTATGAGGTTTGAAATCCAACTATGGCGTCTTGTGTTTCTTAGGGGTGGGCATTTCGGGTTAGTCGGACCGATCTAAACTGAAAAATTCAACCATGAGATAACGGGTTTTGTAGAAAACCCATATGAATTCAAAATCTAAAACCCAAATGGGTTCGGGTCGGTCCGGTCCGGATTGGGTTCAGGTCGGTCCGGGTTGGGTTCGGGAGAAACCCGAGGAACCCAGAAAAAAAACTCTAATCCTTCTGACCTAATTTTTTGTATGTTAAATTTGGAACCCGAATTACCCGTTTAAAACCCGAATTATCCATTTAAACCAGAATTACCCGTACTTATATAACCCAAACAACTCGAAGAACCCTAGAACTTGAAATAACCCAAATACAAATCGGGTTTTTTGGGTTCAATGTTTGAAAACCCGAACAATCTGAATCCAACCCGAAACCCGAAGAATCCAAGAACCCGAAATAATCCAAATACAATTCGGGTTTTTTGGGTTTAATGCTTCAAAACCCAAACAACCCGAATCTAACCTGAAACGCGAGGAACCCGGCCCGAGAGTTTTTTTTATTCAATTTTTAAAACCCGGAGAACCCGAACCCGGACCAAACCTGAGGAATCCGTCCCGAAAACTGAACCAAACCCGAGGAACCCGTCCCGAAATCCGGATTGCCCATCCCTACTTTCTATCAGTAGCAAAGGTTTAAACTTTGATGAATGCCCTTTGTTGATAGGTTCTTGGAGATGAAAATAAGCGATCAAGATTTGACAGAGGAGAAGATCTTGAAGATATGGGTATGGGTGGTGGTGGCGGTGGAGGGTTTAACCCTTTTGGTGGTGGTGGTGGTGGAGGACAACAGTATACTTTCCATTTCGAGGGTGGATTTCCTGGTGGTGGTGGTGGTGGTTTTGGTTTTGGCGGTGGTGGTGGTGGTTTTCCGGGTGGTTTTGGTTTCGATTTCTGATTTATCATTCCTTAACTTCGATACGGCCGATGTAACTTAGACGTTTCAGCTCAGAGATATATATATATATATATATTCATTTCACCATTGAAGGATGTATCTTTTCTCTTGTTCTCTCCAGTTCCGTACAGTTTTAGATCTTCCTCGTATTTGACATCGTAGATTTCAGATGGGTTTGGTCGGATCTTTTATATAATCTCCTGTTTTATATATATATATATATATATATATTCATTTCACCAAAGTTTTGCTCCATTGAAGGCTGTATCATTTCTCTTCTTTTCTCCAGTTCCGTACAGTTCTAGATCTTCCTCGTATTTTACATCGTAGATTTCAGATGGGTTTTTTCGGATTGTAATAATCTTAAGTATTTTAAGTTTGATCTTTTTATATAATCTCCTGTTTCTGAAGAAATCTGGGATTTAAGAGCCAATATTTAAAAAAAAAATAAAATAAAAAAAAGAAAAGAAAAAGAATAACAATGGTGTCTGGTTCTTGATCAAAACAATAAAAATACAATCTTTAAGCAAGTGAAAATCAAATCTCTCATCGTTATTACATAAATCCAATGGATTTAATTCATATGGATCATATCCACAGAGAAGATGCAACGACTGCAGACACCACGGCGAAGATCCTGACACCGGAACTGAAGCCACCAGATGAATCACTGGAACCACCATCATCATCCCCTCCAGTGGCGGAGCCCTTAGAAACAGAACCACCTTTTTCCGGCGCAGGTGCCGGCGACTGAGTATCCGACGAACCAAAAAGTGCTAATGGAAGTAAAACTTGATCAACCTGATAAACAGCAAGCTGTTTATCAGTGTAAATAGTATTGGCAACGGTGGCATCAACAACTCCGGTGGTGATATTCACTTGATTGCCGGAGCTAGTAATATTCAACGGGAATTTACCATTTTGCCCATCACCAGCTTGCGTGCGTAAGGGGTTACTAACGGTCTGAAACTGAGACATTGTAAGAAGAGTGGGAAGAACATGAAACTGAACAAGTTGAACCTTTTGTTGATCTGAAAGAGAATTTAGGGTTCCAGATTTAAGATTATTGAAAGCATTATCAGTCGGAGCAAATACAGTAAGGCCTTGATTTGATGAAGAATTCATCTGAGTGTTGATTTGATCGGCTGCTTGAGTGCTCTTCAGCAGTCTCATAAACGTCGTGAACTGTCCGGCTTTTTCTAAGACGGCGGTGATGTTCGTCGGACCCGACGGCGTAGGAGCCGGAGCTTGGCCGTGAGTGACGGTGATAATGAAGAAGAAGAAGAAAAAGGGCATGAAGGATCTTGGAGTCGCCATTGTTGTACTGGTAATACCTCTGTGTTGAAGAGAAAGGGTTTTATATATAGAAGAAAAGTGTGGTGAGAAGTAATATGTTTGGTGAAGTGGTTTTTTCTTTTATTTATATTAAGAAAATATTTAGTTTATAATGCAAAATAATTTACAAAAATCCAAAAATATTTATATGATATATATAAAGAGAGAGATTGCTTTGAAGTGTGGTTCAAGAAATATAGTTGGAATGGCAAAATCATATAACCTCTTGATTGGAAATGTTTTCTAATCATTATCACTTATTATTTCTTTTTCTTTTTTTCATATTTATTTACATAAAACTTTATTTAATCAATGTCATACACATTTACACAAATAATTATATACATCACTTTGCTTTTTCAACACAACAAAAATTTATACAAAAAGTAAAACCAATCACACTAAAACATATCTACTATGAGATCGAAATTCTCGTAAATTCGAATATTCGATCCGTGCCCTCGATAATATTATCTGATCCGAGCCCTCGAGCTCGGAACCTAAGGCTCCGGTCTTAGCACATGGGCCTGAGCTCGGAACCTAAGGCTCCGGTCTTAGCACATTGGCCTGAGCTCCGGACCTAAGGCTCCGGTCTTAGCACATGGGCCTGAGCTCCGGACCTAAGGATCCATTATCCCGAGGCTGACGTTCGGATGATCTTGAATCCGCCGTCTGAGGTGGAGGAGTTAGGCTCGGGTTCAGACTGGCCTGACTCCTCAATGATTCGGCTACCTCCTGCACCCTACTTCGTCGCCATTTCAGAATCTCGAATAGAACCGTAGTACTTGTCATCGTGATTCCGAATCCGACCAATGTGGCTAACAAAATCGACAGAATCGGTTGAATGTGAACCTGCAAAATCGACGGAACCATGTCAGGACCAGGACCAGAACAGTCATGTACATGAGTGACTGTTTGTGCGTACGTGCCCTCGGGACGTGAAATTCTTACTAATGAATATAAAAGATGGGCGAAGAGGAAGACGAGGCTGAACTGAACGGCTGCGTATACCCACACATACTTCTTTGTCACTGCATATTGATCAAGTAAACCGAGTTTCTCTCGAATAAAATAACGATCATTTCAAAGGATAACCGTAAAAATGTGAATGAATTAAAATTCTCTTACCCATTGTTGTTGATGTCATCGACGCGATTATACCTAAAATGCAAGAAAAGGGCAAAGATATGGCGATCGCGCCGGATTTCATTTTCATAATCTTTTAACAATGGAAATACACATAGAAATGTTAGTACCCATGAAGATCTTCGAATCCATAATGATATACGAAACATGTCGTTTTTATCTATCGAAGACTTACAAGAAGTTGCTCGAGGAAACCGAAATATGCCAACATGCTAACGATGACGAGAATTGGAACATCTTGCCATACACTGCAAAACAATTTTGTTATGTTGCAGCGTCCCATTAACATGAACTATGAACTCCTGTATAAAATTTTAATTAACTTTTTATAATTAGTTAGACTCAAACATGGTATCAGAGCCTGATTTGTCCCGATTTACGCTCCAGAACGCAGGACCGAGAACGGTATCAGAGTCTGATTTGTCCCGATTTACACTCCAGGACGCAGAATCGAGAATGGTGTCAGAGTCTGATTTGTCCCGATTTCCGCTCCAGGACGCAGGATCGAGAACGGTGTCAGAGCCTGATTTGTCCCGATTTCCGCTCTAGGGCGCAGGATCGAGAACGGTGTCAGAGTCTGATTTGTCCCGATTTCCACTCCAGGACGTAGAATCGAGAACAATATCAGAGTCTGATTTGTCCCGATTTTCGCTCCAAGACGCAGGATCAAGGACGGTATCAGAGTCTGATTTGTCCCGATTTACGCTCCAGGGCGCAGGATCGAGGACGGTATCATCCCAATTTACGCTCCAGGACGCAGGATCGGGGACGGTATCAGAGTCTGATTTGTCCCGATTTACGTTCCAAGACGCAGGATCGAGAACGGTACCAGAGTCTGATTTGTCCCGATTTCCGCTCCAGGGCGCAGGACCGAGATTAGAGGTGAGGAGAATACTATGTTGTGTTATCCCATATCGATTAGGACATGAACTATGAACTCTTTATGAAATATTGGACAATCCTAAACCTTTGATCTAGCTTTCGAAACTAGTTATATCAAATAACGACCCGAATCAAAATTAAAAGGGAATGATGAAATAAAGATTCAATCAATAAAAAAACATCTCGAGGCTTACCTATATTGAGAAACCTCGATATCAGGGACTCCAAATCGACCTTGAGGATTTTGCATACGAAGAAGGGTCACGGGTAGATTCTTGACATCTTGTTTGCACACATCACAAGTTCTATTGCCTTTAATGGTGAACCATTTTATCATACATTCTTTATGAGCAAGAGCTAATTCGCCTTTGCACATACATTCCATCTTGAATGCTTCCGAATCTTCTCCCAATTCAACTAAGCAAATTCTACATACCGCTTCTTCTTCAGGAACATCTTCTCCCCCGTCTTCATTCTCATCTGAAACATATCATTAAATATAAGGCATAGCTCGGTTATTGTGTTAATTTCGATCCCAAAATGAAATCTTTATAGTTGAAAATCAAGGTTCATATCTATACCACCCAACCCATCTATCAAAAGTTCAAGACTTTAATGAAAGAATAGATCGAAAGATACGATAGGATTGGAAAGTGATTTCTACCGGTAGCACTTCCTGGAGTCATGCTTGATGCCCTCGTTTTAAGGCTCCCTTCATCTCCACGAGATGGAGTAGGGATCACACGGAAAATCCCTAATTGCCTTAGACTTCCATCTTTATTGAATGCGGGAACAGAGCGTGAACGATGAATAGGCATTCGAGATCCTCTTCTCTGCATAAAACAAACCATTGGAAACATACGAGGGAATCAAATCAATATAATGGATGTAAAATGATCCGAGTAAACACGACTCAAACTAGAAAGTAAAGTGTGACCAAACCCAATCACGATTCAGACAGAAGACAGAAAAAAATCATAACGGATTCATATGTCCAACCCTAAATGGCTTTACTCTATCCATATTATGCCTATCCAAAAGAATATCAACATTATAACGCCTAACTCGACCAGAATTCATACGGGTATAAACTAGAATATTCACCATAAAAGCGAATGGATCAACTGCATAGCTCCCACGCATAGACTCGGGATTTGAATGAGCTAAAGGAGTTGTAGGAAGGGATTCTGTCTTCTTCAATCTTGGAGGTAAAAGATTAGTGAGAGACCATGTTCTTGGAACATAAAACTTATCCCTTCCTTCTGAAGCAGACCCGATTGCCAAGGTCGTAGCTTTTTCAATATCGAACGGGTTATTGTTGGCTCGATTCTTGAAGCTTAACTTAGGGAGGAAATTCTTCAAGTTTGGTCTATTTCTTGATGGTGAAGGGGTAAGGGAGGAATCATTGAGACTACCATCAGCTTTAGGGCTTGTCAATGGAGAGAAATTGACCCTTTTGGCAATAGGACTTGATGTTGAAGATGCATCAATTCTCGAGAAATCGTCTCGAGTGTCTTCAGGTGTTCTTGATTGTGTATCTAAATTAAGACCTTCCTTCCTTCGGCGTTTGTCCAGTGACATCTCTTCGGTTATCTCAATAGATTCTTCATCCTGCAAATCCATTGAAGCAAATTCATCAAAACCCTAGACATTAATCTCAGTAGAATCTTCATCCTGCAAATCCAATGAATCAAAATCATCAAAACCCTAAACATTAATCTCAGTAGAATCTTCATCCTGCAAATCCAATGAAGCAAAATCATCAAAACCCTAGACATTAATCTCAGTAGAATCTTCATCCTGCAAATCTAATGAAGCAAATTCATCAAATTCCTGAAATTAATCTCAGTAGAATCTTCATCCTACAAATCCTATGAAGCAAAATCAGCAAAACCCTAAACATTAATCTCAGTAGAATCTTCATCCTACAAATCCAATGAATCAAAATCAGCAAAACCCTAAACATTAATCTCAAATAGGACAAGCTATGAAAGACCCTTCTCATAAAGTTTGCTCCTTTATCTTTTCCATGGTTCTGAATTTTGTAGAACACATTTCACTAAAACCCTAAACCCTAAACCAGATGAACGAACAACGATCGATGGAAATTCCAAAGCATGCCCATCAAAACGATAACATGGAAAAACCCGAAATTAAACCAAATAAATCGATGAAAAAGCAACAAAATTGAAGAAATATTAACCTTTTGAGCTGGAGATTTATCTTCACGAGACCCAGTTTCTGCTTTTTCTCGATTTTCTTCTCTTTTCCCTGAATTTTTCTCTTCCATCATCGAATTCGAAGAATACCCAGAAGCATAAAACTATGATGAAACAAAAAAAAAACCAAAAAAAAAATTGCCCACTGAATTAATGGGAAAAAAACGTAAAATTGGTGAAGAGATTCGGCAGAGGAAGTTTCTAAGGAACAATTAACGATACGTCTTCAAGGTTCTTCATTCATTCATTACAATTTACAATGACACATCGTATCACGGTTCGATTTTTCTTACCATTATATATATATATATATATATATATATATCATATATACCGCAATAGACACAAAAACCCTTTTTTAAAATATATATATATAGTAATATAATTTTATTGCAACAAATTTCAACTTCACTGGAAATAATAAAGTGTTGAAATGATATATTATATAATACGAATATATGTTTTGTTACATTTAAAGAATTGTATTTTGTGATTAAAATATTTTAATTAAATTAACATTTTCTACTCTCATATTTATTAAATTATTTTTATTTTTTAATAAATAAAACAAATGTCGGGAGGAGGATACATGGAAACAGCGTGTCACATTTCAAGAGAGAGAATATTATACCATGCTAATCGAATGATTAAGATGAAAATTAGATTAATAACATATAAATCTAAAATCATTATAAAGCAAACAATAATAATGATGTCTGGTTAAATTGTAAATTTTATATAAGATCATTTAAAACTCTAAAAAAATAAAAGATAAAATTTTTCTAAGTTCTAGCAAATTAATTAAATAAATTTTTTATTTTATAAATGGAATAATCTCTTTGTTTATACAATATATATATAGTTAATTATCAGCATTATTTTTATAATTTCCAGAATTTGACGTTTAGTCAAGACTTGTGAAAAGGACCGAGTTGTAATTTAGTCCGATGTGAAGTGAAAACATGCCATGTGGTCAAGAAATTGACAAGCAATACTGAAATTTGAAACTTATCATATTCTTTAATTATTGATTTAAACATTTAAATTTTATTTATTTTATTAACCTGTTTTAGGAAATTAAATTTTCAATAGATTCCGTGACGTCGTTGAGATCAAACTACATTATTGAGACGACTTAATCCGATTAAAATAAAAATTGATGTACTATGACACATTAACATATTGGTTTATCAGTGTAAATATAGTTATTTATTATCGAGTATTACAAAACGTTAGGTGAAAATTCAAATGTTATATTCAATACAACTCTCTAAGGTTGACTATCAAACCATTAAGATTAAATTTTAAAAAATATTTGTTCATCTTCATTCATTTGGGCCAGAAATTTTAGAATAGTTGGAATTATTTGTTTTATTCAAATTATTTTGTTTCGGTTATTAAATTATTTGTTATAAAATTTTTTGGATAATTTATTTTCTAATATAGAAAAAATAAAATATCAAATATAATATAAAAATAAAATCATTATTAATTTTTATTGTTTTAATTTTTAAATTTTAATTTTTCAATTCTATTTTTGAAATTGAATTGTTCGTATCTTCGAATTTTCCAAATTCGAACCTAACTAACTCGGATTTGAACATGTTTTAATAGTTAAACTCATATAGATTTTTTTGGATAACACATATGATAAACGGTTCAGATCTTTTGAATCGATCTCGTGAACTAGATTAACACACTAATTTAGCATATATATTCTTCCAATAATTGTTTCTTTTGGTCTTTGATATGGAAAACAATTATCACATATTCTTGAATTGTAGTTACAACAAAAATATAATGAATCGGATCTTTCCATCATATATTTTTTTTTGTTGGAAGTAAACTCTTATTCATGTGTGTCCTAAAAAGGGAGAGGAAACAAGTACACATACAACAGTAATACTAGCGGCACAAATGGGATAACACGGAGGTCACCCATACTGTGCCTTGACATACAAAATCAAAGGGAAAGTATCCATCGTCGCAACTATGAGAGCAGGGTACATGTCGTCCCGGGCCTCATTAAAACCTCAATGCAGTAAAACCCATTGGGAAAAACCCGTCAAAGAGAAAAAAGAGCACCCCTGCGACGAACACCAATACATACACAAGTACCGACTAGAAACACCCAAGAAACGAAGTTAACAAACGACAAACCATCAAAAACCTTCAGCCAACAGGTAGCCAACATATAAGCTCTAACTTCATAATTGCAAAGTTTCCACAGTGGCCGATGGAAACCTGTCGTGTAAAACCAGAGAAATGTGGTCTAGAATCATCCGAATAACTACCTCAGGAGGGATTCGGTTGTTGTCAAAGATGCATCCATTTCTGGCACGCCAGAGGTGGTAGACCGATGCAGCGAGCGAATATACTCGTGCCCGTGAAAGGCAGTCATCCAAAGATGCGTTCCTCCTAAGCCATGTAATCGCGTCTTGGATCGTCATGGTAGACCGCGGGATGCGAAGGCGGTCACATACTTGGTGCTATATTTGTTGAGAATAACCACACGTGAAGAATAGGTGGTTGTGAGTCTCCAGCTGCCGGTTACATAACCTGCATATAGGCTCGATCTGTAAATACGTAAGACGGTCAAGGGTGGGTAGCTTACCTAGCATAGCTAGCCATAGGATGAATGAATGCTTTCGCGTGCTATGTGTAGGCCACACCTCCTTCAACCAACTCACCGCCGGCCTTCTAGGCCGGATATCTTCATATGCCTTAGACACCTTAAATATCCCGTCATCGCATCAATCCTCCAATATGTCCATATTGTTGTTCTCGCTCCCTGCCATATCACATATCATATCTCTGGAGTAGAATGGCCTTGATAAGGGGGGAGTCTCTCCGATTGATACTCCACTCCCAAGGCCCTGTCCGCGTCAAGTACCGGTGATGCACCCAACGCACCCATAGGCTGTCTCGCTAAGTCGTGATATACCATAAGTGCTTCATCATAAAACACTTATTCCAGGTGCCAAAGTCCAAAGGCCCGAGACCTCCTTCCCTACTAGGGATACAGACATCTGTCCACCTAACTCTGGGATGCTTCCACAGAAAACCTCTACATATGGAGACCAGGCTGTGGAGAACGCTTCGAGGGACAGGGACCATAGAGAGCCAGAACCCCGCGCTCCCTTGTAACACTGACCCGATGAGTTCCTTGCGGCCAGCAAAGGATATGGTCTTCTTGGCCCATACGGTAAGATAGCCACTAATCTTGTCTAGGAGTGGCTTGAAATGTATCACTTTGAGACCAGAGGGCCCGATCGGAATGCCCAAATACCGGAACGGAAAGACGTTTTCCCTGAATCCCGAGACTCCCAGCAGTGTCGCACGTTCCTGGTCTGGTACCGAAGCCAAGAACATGGAGGATTTCCTTTCGTTCACATGAAGTCCAGACATGACACTGAATCTCGACAGACAGCCCAGGAGCACTCCTACCTAACCTGCATCACCACGGCAGAACATCACAATATCATCAGCGAAAATGAGATATGTTAACCTGATAGGAGCGCAGTATTGGTGAAAGGAGAAAACATCCCTCTGGGTTTCCTTCTTGACAAGCCTTGAAAAGATCCCCATGCAGATAACAAAGAGGAGGGGCGAGAGTGGATCTCCTTGTCGAAGTCCTCGCTTGCCAGGAAAGAACCCGTGAATTGTCTTGTTTATCTTGATGGAGTAGGTAACTGAGGAAATGCATTCCATGATCCAGACAATGAATGTGGGTGATGCTCCGATGTGGGTGAGCTAATTCAATCTACGAGCTCTTGACATCACTCATGTTATATAGGAGGGACAAATCCTTATCTCGATCAACCAACATCTTATTACATAAACAGATTGCATACCCAACCAATCACTATCTTGTTCGTCCATCCATTTACGAGTGACGTTTGATAGTGTCAAAGCATGCAATTGCTTATGTTAAGATCCGTGGCGATCTCAAGTCATGTGATTATATATATACCATAATCACTATGAGAATTTTTATGATACTCATATAACAATCCATGTAGCAATCTCATGGCGGATCGTCCAGTACATTGTTCTCTAACATGTACCTATATGTTAAATTGATATCTCATATCATATCAATTTACACATACTAGTCTTAATGCAACATTGATATTCTTATTCTCAATGATGCTCAACTAGGGATGTTTTAAATAATCATCCAAATGATTGGTCTTTGGAGCATACTCCAACAATATATTTATCTACAAAGTTCGAGAAACAATTCAATTTCAACATCTTTGTAATTCAGTTTTCGAAAATTTGTGCTAATTCAAAATTTTGTTTCAGCTATTTGATTTATAATCGAATTTTTTCTTTTTTTATTTTAAATATATATTTATCTGATTTTTTTTTATTTTTTAATCCTCTTTTGCATGGAGATACTTTTCCTATATAATCTTTTGTTAATCGTGATTAATACAGTAATGATATGAATTGTACAACAACATAATATTTTTTTTAAGGTCAAATAATCACATGCGAATAATTAATCGTGAAAATTATACAGTAACGAATTGACACATCATAAACATAAACACAATTGTATCTAAGGAATAATTAATAGTAAAAAAAATTATATCCACGTGATAGAACAAATTTAAATAACAAATATATTTGACATGTTATTAGGGTTTCAATTTTATTATCACTGGAAAGAAATTCAAATTCAATTTTACATTTATAATACTGGTATTTTCATATTATTTTTTGTATATGTGTGATCCATATGACCAATGTAACTTTTGAGATCCAAACGATCATTGTAAGTTTACAACCCGAACGATCCATGTAATCCTCGAAAATCGCTCGAAAATCATTAAAAATCATTAAAAATTGTTGGAATTTACTCTCAATTTTAAAATCGCATCTTGTCTTTTATCTTAACTTTTAAATATTTATAAATATATTTCGTTTTGAAAAATATCAACGAAATTAGACCATCTCCCTCTTTTCTCCAAACTTTTTTTGTTAAATTTTCGAGAATATAAATGAAAACCTAAAACCGAATCTTTAATATAAAGAATAATATTACAATAAATGTTATAATCTATATATTAAAAAGGCAAAACTTTTCTTCCTCCTCAGCCATTCTCGCTTCTTAGCGAGCCACGTCAGCCTTAAAAAACATCCCAACCGAGCAGTCTTTTCAGTTTCCTCTCCACCGTTCTTCCTCTCCTATGACTCTCCATCTTCCTTTCTTAACAAAGGATTCAATACCTTCGGCATCACAGTAGCTTCAAATGTGTCGTTTAGGGTTTTGTCTAGCTTCCATCGTCCATCTCCAATTGCTAAAGGTATCTACCCTACATCTCACCGTATAAGCTCTTCTTCTTTTTCCCTAACAGAAATTTTCTGCACATTTTACTGGTGGTTGTATCAAGATTTAGTTTTTGTTCTTTCCTGAGTGTTATCAGATTCATTCGCTCGATGTCATGTAGGTGAAAAGATTTGGACGAAGGAAACTGGCGGCTTATACGAATTTTGTTTGCATTGTAGGGACCGTGGGGGAGAGCTTGATATGCAAAGGAGATGTCCTTGAAAAGCATCCTTTGTGAGCTGAAAGAGGTGAGGGATGGAATTGAATCCATCTAAAGGCGTAGCCGAGCTAAATCTCACATTGCTCATGTCTCTTTTGTAGTCACTGAAAATGTTTTGTCTCTTTTACTTTTTGGATTTATTGGTAAGATATTGGAATGATGATAGGAGAAGCTTTTGGATGCGTCATAGTGATAGAATGTAAGCAGAATAATGTTACTAATTTTGGGTTTCAGATTTCTTATTATGTTTCATGTTACTCATCATCCATTCCATTCATAGCTTTGGTGGATGGTGGAGTCTAAGAAGTGTGAAGATCATGTATGAATGAATGAATCTTCAATGGCAGGTGTTGGATTTCCCTGGGGGAAAAGTACCAATCACACCGGAGATGTGTTTCATATCCGAATCCAGTAAAGATTGTATACCTTGCTAGCGAGTTCTTGATGAAACTGGGAGACAAATTCCTAACAACCAGTTTGTGCAGGTAACAAAATGATCTCCTTTTCCAAGATATGATTATCCAAAGAGAAAACTGAAAGTGAGGATCTCCTTCTTTAGGTCAACAAGGATGTCGCAGTGAGGATATATAGTCAGATGGTTACTCTACGAATGATGGATACTAGATATTATGAAGCTCAAAGACAAGGGAGACTTTAATTTTATGCTACTGCACTTGGGGAAGAGGCCATCAACATTGCATCAGTTGCAACTCTCACCCCGGATGATCTTATCTTCCCTCAGGTTCATCTATATTATCTGAAAATATGCATACATGTATGATTTAGTTATATTCTTTACACAATGAAGAGTATAACATGTCTGTCTTTGTGTTTTGGCTGCAGTACAGAGAGCCTGGCGTTCTACTATGGCGTGGTTTTACACTTCAAGAATTTGCAAACCAATGTTTTCGTAACAATGCTGATAATGGAAAAGGCAGGCAGATGCCAATCCACTACGGATCTAATAAGCATAACTATTTTGCAGTTTCAGCAACAATTGTGTAGGCCTCAAAGCCAATTCTTTTACAATTCCAATCTTTGATTTTCATGTTCTTGAGAATCTAAAGCTTATGGGAAATATTATTTTGTTCAGTACACAATTACCACATGCAGTTGGTGCAGCTTATTCCTTAAAGATGGACAGAAAGAATGCATGTGCCATCACATTCTTTGGCGATGGCAGGTCAAGTGAGGTAAATCCAAGTAACTAATGATATCTTGTTCAATATATCTTGAAATTGTTCTCGCCTTTTGGTTCCGATGAGGCACCTGGTGTTAGCTATAGCCCGGTCAAGAAATCGAGGAAAGTGTCGCGGTCGCCATATAAGGTAAATGATTTGTTGTTAGAGTGGTCGAATTTCATGTTCCTTTTATGGTATAGAATTAGGTTCTGGGCTTAGGGTTTGACGTATCCAAAGCAGATGGCTACCAGCCTCACTTAATTACACCAGAACAGGGTTATCGACATCTTATCGAAGGTGCATTCAACTATTTCAGAGGTCCAGTCGAAGCTTATGTGTATGTTGTAGGTTCTTTTGCATTTCTTCTTATTGTCTTTACAGTTTTATGTTTCACTTACATCTCTTTTTAAGCTCAAGTCCCACCTTTTATACATATATATAGGTTCACTTTGTACTGAAAAAGCTTGTGAGAAAGTCGATCTACGAAACTGAGGTGAATTTCTTTAACTCAAACCGTTTTATTAGTTTTTACATTGGATTCACTGATTATTGTGGCAAAGCAGGAGCTAAAGCAGTTCCCATCTCTACAAAGCGAGATAGCTGCAGCGCCAAACACTGCCTTAGAGAAGATGTTGCAGAAATTCACTTTGAACATTATACCGATGATGAGATTGCTAATGTTTTTAGTGCCTTGCTGGGTGCTTCCAGTGGTTCGGCTTTGTCCAAAGCACTGCAGGCATATTTATCAATCGGAAAACAATTTTTTCAAGATGCACAACAGTTGATGGAAAAATAAGTTGCTTTGAGACACAAATCCGCAGGCCGTTTTTTCATGTAAAGCCATTGGACTCAAATCAACTGGACAACTGGCATGCCTATTTGGACCTCGCAGAGTTATACGTGGACTTTGATTGGGTATTGTATCTCTTGCTTTCTGATTCTTTATGGCTCTTGCATCTTCTTTTTTTTAGAATCTTGTTTCTTTCCTTAATAGCAGGCTGTTAAACTTTATGAGAGTTGTTTAATACCGTGAGCTAATTATCCTATGTTCTGGATCACAGATGGTTCGATACTTGCTATTGTCCATAGATAACTCTGCGCATCACAGATGGTTTGCGTCTTATGCAAAATTCTCAAAAGTAGAGCCGTGCATCTTCTCTAGCTCTTGCTTCGGTTAATTAGTGTGGGCGGGTGGGGTTTTTTCTTATGCAGCCGTTGTATCCAGAGGTAAGGGCACAACTCAAGACAAGATAAAGAGTCTAAGGGGCGCAGGAGTGACGGTTGTTGAATCTCTGGCGAAGATCGGAGCAGCAATGTACAGAATCTTCCAAGAAAGATGACTTGTTAAGTGAGAATGGAAATTCATGAGCTCTGCTTCATATTGGAATAACATTTTGCAGAGAAAAAGAAGAAACCCTAATCTTGCAGTGGCGTGGCTTTGCGATGCTGCCTGCTGTTTTTGGTTTATGTGATAGAAGAACGTAACAAGAGATGGATTCTTCTTCTTCTGCACTTCATTGAATATATTTGTGCCCTCTGTTTTCGGCCTTTGAATAATAATAATTTTTTAAAATTAATCAATTGCGAAATTAATATTTACATATTATTTTTGTGAAACTCTTTTATATCTCTAGCAATGCTGATATGGCATGGCGGCACGATATGAATTTTGTTTCCGGTCATATCAAAGATCCATGGATTTTTATTAATAATTGTGGATTATTTTTTAGTTAATTTTTGAATAAAATATAAATTGATTTGTCTTTAATTAAATAGGTCGAGATTATGTTTTTGATATGTTTTTTTGTATTTGCTAAATTTGAGTGTATATTATTAGAGGTGAACAATATATTATAAGCAAGAATATTTGAATTTGTTATTTGTATTCGTAAACATTGATATTCAACAAATATTTGTATTTGAACGAATTTGTTCGAACAAAATTATAACAAAGGAATCAATAGATGGACAAGAATGAGAAAAAATTGATAAGAGCGAGGACAACGAGAGAAAATAGATGGGAGTGAGGACTGCGACGCCGAGATGGTAGGGAAGGAGGTAAATGAGGGAGATAGTGTGGTAATATGATTAGTTTTTTATGTGTTTATATTGATGTTTGTATAATATGATTTTTTTAGATCTTTTATATATTTATATTTTAGTAAAATTATTAGATTAAAAATTTATTATTTTTAATTTGATTATTTGAAACTAAATTTGTTATAAATTTTTATCTATATAGTTAATAAATATTTTATGTAGTATTTATGAATACAAATTTTTTGATAATTGATTATAATATTTGTATTTATATTGACGGATATAATATATCATAAATTATAAATTATAATATATATCATAAATTATAATATAACATAAAATATATATATTATAAATTATTATATATTATTATAATATATCATAAATTTTTCTGGTCATTAAATCATTTAGGGGTAAACTCAAAAAAAATATTCAAAAATAATTATTAATAAAAAAACCTTCAAAAATAACTTTTAATAAAAAAAATCCTACACTTTTAACTCATAAAAAAATCTTCAAAAATAACTTTTAATAAAAAAAACACTACACTTTTAACTCATAAAAAAACCTTCAAAAATAACTTTTAATCAAAATTTTAGTTTAAAAAATAGGGATAAACTCAAAATTTTAGTTTAAAAAATAGGAGTAAAATTTTGAAGATTAATTTTCTTTAAATTAAATTATATAAGTAATATAATACTATCAAACATTTAAATTAAGATCGGTCTAAAATTATTATCAAATCTCATAAATTTTATAAAAAAATAATATATATATTATTCTAAAATCATTATCTAACCAAAATTCGTATATAAATAAAATATGAATATAAGAAAAATCAGGTATTTCAATATTTAAAATATAAATAATATTTATATAATACTATCAAACATTTAAATTATATAATGTTTCATATGTTTAATAAATTACATGATATATTTGTTGTTTTAAAGAAAATTAATCTTCAAAATTTTACCCCTATTTTTTAAACTAAGTTTACCCTGTTTTTAAACTAAATTTTTGATTAAAAGTTATTTTTGAAGGGTTTTTTTTTATGAGTTAAAAGTGTAGGGTTTTTTTTATTAAAAGTTGTTTTTGAAGGTTTTTGTAATGAGTTAAAAGTGCAGAGTTTTTTTTATTAAAAGTTATTTTTGAAGGTTTTTTTATGAGTTAAAAGTACATGGTTTTTTTTATTAAAAATTATTTTTGAAGGTTTTTAGTTTACCCCAATCATTTATTACAGTAACGTATTACACAAACCCACTCACCACCATCTTTACGGCTCATTCTATATTTTATGCCAAATTGACAATTATAAATCTACCACTTCATCCACTTTCGACCGTTGCCAAATCTATTCTATAGGTTATACTACCAAAATCAATTCTAGAAAATCAACCCATCCCTAAACAACAATAGTGATATTGTAGATGCTAGAAGACGTTTCATCAATAAGTCCTTCGATTCTAAAATGAAACGCCACAATTAAATTGTAAAGGGCTTCTTCATCTACTCAACGTTGGAATGAGAAATTTATCCGCTGGAGGCAAGAAAAAGAATCGAATGGCATAACTTGTGCTATTTTTTACCTCTAATAAAATTGTCTGCCGACGACGATAGGAAATGTGGCTTGCTCATCTCCTAAGAGAGATTTGTTAAACCTAGAAAAACAAATAAAACAGCTTTAATATTGGTTGTAGAGAAATATAACGAATTCAAGCTGATGGATTTTTACAAATGCACATAATTAGAATCAGAAAGAAAACATCAAATTAATCGACTCAAATCAAATTTCATGTGAGAACACTATAATGTAATAGAAAAACAGATGTCATGATCTCTTCACTAACCTATAGATTCCATAATCACCGCATAATGATATCGTTACAAAACAAATATTTGCTTAGTATGTTGTTTTTTTCATTAGTTTAGGGACATGTTACATATCTATTTGGCCTTAATGGTGACCAGTATAATGACTGTTGAGCCTCATAAAAAATCACTACTTTCTTTTGATCAGAGACAAATAACAACTACTTGCTTGGAGAAACGGTTGATCGTGAGGCAAGATAGTTGCAGACTGCTTAAAATCCATCAGAATGACGATGACGTTGTGGGGAATACAACTTCATTAGTCTGTTTCCTTATGTTAGTCTTTGTTTTGCTTATTCTTGGGCGTTATATGTATGTTGCACTATCAAAAGTGACATCAGCCAACGGATTGCGTATATTAGATCTTAATAAAGAAGTCACACAAAAATCGCTCATTGTCTATACATAAATATTCAATGGACTATCAATTACATAATGTCAGCATAAAATCGTTTTCACTCAACCAATTACTTACTAACTTATAGTGATGTTTTTATTTGGAAAAACAGCCTATTCTCCCCTTGATTTTCATGCTTTAGTCCTATTCCCCTCTCGATTTTGACCATCGTCCTATTCCCCCCTCGATTTTCAGTTTCAGCCTATTTTCCCCTCGATTATCATGTTTTAGTCCTATCCCCCTCGATTTTGATCTCATCCTATTCCCCCCTCAATTATCACTAATTAAATAATTAGTCGATTATAATTATTGATTCAAATATATAATTATTGATTCGATTTTAGGATGTCTTGGGATAATATTAAATAAAAAAACTTATGCTTTGATGGTTAACGGTAGGATTTATATGTTACGAATAACTTGATTTATTAAAATTAAAGTTAAAATCAAAATTAAAACCAAAATTGAAATTAAAATTAAAATTAAAATCAAAATTAAAACCAAAATTGAAATTAAAATTATAATTAAAATCAAAATTAAAATGAAAATTAAAATCAAAATTAAAATCAAAATTGGGTCAAAATTAAAATCAAAATTGGGTCAAAATTGGGTCAAAATTGAAATCAAAATTTGGTCAAAATTGGGTCAAAATCGGAGGGGTTTTAGGCAGATTTTTGATAATTGAGGGGGGAATAGGATGATGTCAAAATCGAGGGGGAATAGGACTAAAACATGATAATCGAGGGGGAAATAGGCTGAAACTGAAAATCGAGGGGGAATAGGACGAGGGTCAAAATCGAGGGGGAATAGGACTAAAGCATGAAAATCAAGGGGGAATAGGCTGTTTTTCCTTTTTATTTTAATAAATGTTAGTATTTTTATCCTGCATTTATGTCGTACGATCAGAAGCTATCTTACCATATCATCGTATAGAATCATCCATGGGTCACTATTTACAATAATGCACTATTTTTAAAATGTCCGTAATATAACATTTCTCCTAATAACATGATTTACAAATAACATTGTTCTTCATATTCATTCATTTATATTGTGATACATTTTCATTCAATATTTTATCATATACGACCATTAACATGTTTTAAATTTCATCACTAAATTAATGAATAACATTTATTTATATTCTAAAAATTACATTACCATTAAAAATTACATTTATTTAAATAGAAAATAATTGTAATTGGACACGTGGCAAAATCTTATGGCGATGGAATCTATCTTATCGTGGTAGCCGAATATGGCAGGGCTTATTAAGTTCACTTCACTCAAACCACTTCTTCTTCTCTCTCCATCCTCAGATCTTCAGATTACAAGAAAAATCAGCAGAAGAGTAGAAAATCCTAAACCCAAATTCTCGAATCTACTTTTCTGTTCTGAAAGATTTTCAAAATTTTGAATTTTTTTCGATTCTCAAGCATGTAACGTAGGTTTGTTTAGCCGTGTCGGATCGAGCTGTCGGAATGGGGTCAGATCAGTTCGAGGTGAAATCGATTAGGGTTCCAAGAAGAGTGTGGTTAGGGTTCCAGAAATCAATGGGTCTCCTCGTGGGTGGGAATCACACATCCTCCAGGTTTTGTTCCCGCTAAATCTCTCGATTTCTTTGCGATTTCTGGATTTTTCTTCTGATTTGTTTAACCTACTGAGAGAATTAGGGATTTCTCGCTTTAATCGGAATCAAAAGTAGAATTCAATGGGTGTTAAGATTCTGAGATACAAAATTGGTCATGGATCTACAAAGAGGCATGCGATATTTCGCGCTTTGATTATCGCCTCGGTTCTATCTGTTCTCCCTTTGATGGAACTAATGTACGGAAGAGAGACAATTAGGGTTTCTGAGAATGATTCGGCATTGGATCTGACCAATGTCGGGAAATTCATCTTTTGGGGACCGAAACTGTTCATAGACAGATTCATAGATCCATTATGGAACAAATTTGAGACAGATGAGTTATCAGAAACTATAACTGGTGATATCATTACAGAGCTAATGGGTCTGAAACTGTTACAATATGATGCTAAAGTTCTATCCATTGGCCATGGATCAAAGAAATTTGTTTCAGCATTCAAAGAGTTTGGTTTCTCTGATTCTCATGGTGTTCTTAAACACCCTTTGTTTTCATTCATAGGTAAAAAGTATGCTGAAAACTCATTCGATTTCGTATTCTGTGGAAATTTTGATCTGGTTATGTCCCCAGCTTTGATTGTACTTGAAATGGAACGTGTGATGAAGCCTGGTGGAATTGGAACAGTTCTTGTGAATGCTAATATCGGATCATATCGAAATGGTGTCGTTAAATCTGCCATTTCGATTTCATCTTGGCTTAAAGAGTCTGTAATTGTTCATGTCAACAACTTGGATGAGTTAACATTGGTTGTTTTCAAGAAGAATTTGACAGATAATTACAGTCAGTTACCGAGTGATTGTGGATCCGTTGTGAAGATTAAACCTTACATTGACCTAATGGAACCTCTCGTCGAGCAAAAACCTATTGATTTTCCAAGATCAATCATATACTTGCCCAATTTCATTGATCTCTCTCTAAAGAAGAGGTTAGTCTACATTGACATTGGAGCAGCCGAGCATTTGAATTCCGATTTGTCATCAAACGGGTTCTTACCGTCATATCCAGCTGACAGCAAGGATTTCAATATCTACTTTGTAGATCATAATACTTCAGTGATGTTATCGTACATTAAGAAACCGGGTGTCACCTTTGTTTATCATCCAGGTTTGGCTGGAGAGAATGTTACAGCCAAGAAGAAAATCAATACCCGAGAAGATTTAGAACCGTTTCCTGAAGACGAAGGTTTTGATTTTCTTGCTTGGTTCGAGGAAACTGTGAAATATGCTGATTTTGTGGTTCTGAAAATGAATACAGGAGAGGTGGAACAAAGATTGATTTCCGGGTTACTCAAAAGTGGAATCATTTGCTTCGTAGACGAGCTTTTCCTTCGTTGTTCAAAGGGATCAGATTGTGTTAGTATAAGTAAAGCTCTGAGAAACAGAGGTGTGTTTGTTCATCAATGGTGGAAAGATTGAACCGTACGAATTCAGTTTCGAATGGTTTTTGTTTGTGTTTGTCAATGTTGCTCCTCAGCCGCAACAGCTGCCGCGGCTGAGCGCTTATCTAAATAAGCAGCTGTCTGTTTGTCTGTTCATCCATTCGAATCTATTGGGATGTTATCCAACCCCTCACGTTTCAGAGCTTTTTATAAAAAATATAGCGATTGTGTTTGCGTTTGGCAGTGTTTCTCCCAGCGATTGACGGTGTTTTATTTCATTTTATCTGAATGGTGAAATCGATATTTTTGCGGGCGATTGCAACTAGAAGCGAATGGTAGAAAACTATTCTGATTGCGTTTTAAATAAAATTATCAAAATTAATAATTACTAAGAAAAAAGTTATTTAAATTTTTGTAATGTATACTTTTTAATTATATTTTTTAAATATTTGAAATAAATTAAAAAATTTTAAAAATTATAAAAAAATTAAATATATAATATATATTTATGATTAATATAAATTATATAGAAAAAGAGATGAAAAAAGTACAAAGATATTTTGATAATTTTATTCAAAACACGTTAAATCGCAAGCGCAGTATAATTTTAGATTTTTAAAATATGCGTTTAAATGCATTTTCAGACGACTACGACTCCACCAATCGGTTTTAATGTTATCTGGAGTCATTAGAAAACGCAGTCGATATGTTTTCGTTTGGCTTGCAACTCCACCCGTTAGGACCATAATTCGAGAATTAGAAAAGGTAATCACTTTACCCGTTAGGGCCGTAATTCGAGAATTAGGAAAGGTAATCAAAGCATATTTTGATGGTTTTCAACGAAAGAAATATTTGTGATTAATATACATTATAATAAAAAGAGAAGAGATAAGAGAAAGACACGAAATTATTTTGATAATTTTATTCAAAACGCAAACGTAATACAAAATAATTTTAAAATTTTTAAATCTATATTTCAGTGCATTTTCGGACAACTACGATTCCACCAATCGGTTTTAATGTCATCCAGAGTCACCAGAATGCGCGGTCATCGCATCAGAATGCGCGGTCATCGCATTTGCGTTTGACTACGACTCGATGAGCCAAGGTCATAATTCGAGAATTAGGAAAGGTAATCACTTTAGGATCAATTCAAAGCATAGTTTGATGGTTTTCAATAAGGGATAAAACATTCATATGATATACATATATAAAATTCAGTCTATATTTCCTCCAAAGGGTATCTTCTTTAGAAGATTCTGTTCCGATTCAAAGCGAAGAAGAGGTCGGATGATCCTCTTCTTCATCTCCTCCTCCATTTCTGTTACCATTACCGTTACCATTTCCATTGCCATTACCGTTGTTCACCTTTATCTCCAATAGTCTTTCAACCGGCTGCCTACAAATCGGACATCGATTTGTCTGAAACCTCAATACCTTCGCGCATCCGCTACACATACACTACCAAAAAAAAAAAAAGACAATCATTCAAAACCTTTTCCATTACAACATCGTATGTTTCAAAGACGGTTAAACTTAGGGATGGGCGTTTCGGGTTATCCGGACCAACCTGGACCGACCCAACCCGTGAGATAAACGGGTTTTGTAGAAAACCCATGGGTTCAAAATCTAAAACCCAAATGGTTTCGGATCGATCTGAGTTGGGTTCGGGAGAACCCGAAGAACCCGAAAAAAAAACCCTAACCCTTCTAATAACTTTTTGTATGTTAAATTTGGAATCCAAATTACCCGTTTAAACACGAATTATCCGTTTAAACCCGAATTACTCGTTTAAAACCCGAATTACCCGTTTAAAACCCGAATTACCCGTTTAAAACTCGAATTACCCGTACTTAAATAACCCAAAAAACCCGAAGAACCTGAGAACCCGAAAGAACCCAAATTGTATTTGGGTTTTTTTTGGGTTCAATGTTTCAAAACCCGAACAATCTAAACCAAACCCGAAACCCGAGGAACCCGTAAACCAAATGGATTTTTTTGGGTTCAATTTTTTAGAAACCGAGGAACCCGAACCCGAGGAACCGGTCCCGAAACCCGAAAGAACCGTTGTATCTAGTGGTTCAGACAAACATATAACACATTCTTACGACGAACTTACCATGTGACGGCAAGGAAGAACCGTTGTATCTCGTGGTTCAGACAAACATATAACACATTCTTTCCCTGGATCACTCGCATCTGCAGCATCTTCATCACCATCAACGGTATTCCCAATTCCATATATCTCTTGCAATTCATATCTCATCCCATTTACCCACAGTATCTGTTTCACCACTCTTATCTTTATCTCCCCTTTCTCCTTCTCATACACTCCTTGAGTAATCTGCGCATTCGTCGATCCTCCCTCTCTTTCTGATCCATTTTCGTTACTTTCAACTGAAGGATTTGCCTCTGCCTTAACCGCTAACGGATAGATTTCAGTGTCTAATGCTTTGAATAGCTCAGTATCTTCAATGGCTGAAAAGTCTATCCCTGTTCCTGAAGGTTGTATAAACTTTTGACCAAGTCCTTTTTCGAAATTTACTGTTACTGGTGGTAAAATATCTTCTTTGGTCGCTGTAAGATTGCATTCTTCTCCTTCTTTAGCAAAGAACACCACTGTGATCCTATTCTCATGATCCAATTAAACAAAAAACCAGTCTTTTAAGTACTTGTATACATGATCAAGCTTTGATCTTATCAAAGTTCCTACCAATTGGGATGAAAAGTTTAAACTTTTACACTAAATTATGATCCTTTAACATTTTCAGCACGAGGGTTTCCAATCATCTGCCACAATTAGGCTAATAAAGATAGGTCTCACTATGATCCAATTACACAAAAACCAGTCATATAAGTACTTGTATACACACAACATATGGTTCCTGCAACATGATCAAGCGTTGATCTTGTCAAAGTTCCTACCAATTGGGATGAAAAGTTTAACCTTTTACATTGTATTCCTCAAGAAATCAGTCTAAATTATGATCCTTTAACATTTTCAGCACTAGGGTTTCAATCATCTACCACAATTAGGGTAATAAAGATAGATCTCACTATGATCAGAGAAGATGGAATTGTACCTTCCGGAGACGGTGGCATCAAACGTGAAGGAGACAAGAAACCGACCAGGATTCTCTGAGTCAGGTTCCAGCTTCAAAGTCTCCTTTTTCAGATTAACGTCGTTACGAATCGTAACGGCCTTCTGGTGCTCGACGTACGGAAGCGGCGGCGGCATCATCGGCCCGCAGTGATATCTCCCGGCTGCGGCCCAAGGGTGGTACGGCTGCGGTGGATAGTGGTGATGATGGTGGGGGTCATAAGGCGCCGGAAGAGGCACCGGCATCGTAGCCGAAGGAGGAGGATAGTAACCCGGGTACTGGTAATACTGGTTAGGATTAGGGTTAGGGTTTGGGTACGGTGTCGCCGCGGCGAACACGTAACGGTTGGGAGGTATCTCCGTGGCCGGAGGTGGAGGAGGAGGAAGCGGAGCCGTCGAAGGTGTGTGACTCCGGCGTCTTCCGTGACGGCGTCTCCCACTTCCTCCTCCTCCTCCGCCTCCTCCACCACCCCCGCTTCCGCTGCTGCCGATGTTACCCATGGAGATTTCAGACGAAACCCAGATCAAAATTCCCGATTTTTCGCGACCCAATTGACAAAAAAACACGAAATCAATCGTAGATCGATCTTAAAATCGGGGAAATTGAGTAGAATTGAAGTAAGGTAAGGATCAAAGGGAAAAAAAACTTAGATTGAAGAAAAAGGGGGGAAAAAGGGAAGAAGATAAGAAGGAATAATGGCGAAGGGAGGAAGTGGGAGACAATGATGGGGTCGAGGGAGGAAGAAGGAAGCTCCACCAAAGGAATACCTTTGATGGCGTTAATGTGAAAATTTTCAGGTAATATAAATAATAATTATTTTTTTGTATTTTGTACAGATTTATTATTACTATAAATTACATGTTTGTTTATTTTATTAACAATTCCTAACCAACTATTTCATTTTATAGTTTAACCATCCTGGTCTTCCTTTCTTTTATATCACATTTTGGCCCACTTTGTAATAATTATTGGCGTTTAGTTATATTAATAAATTATATATAGTATGATACATTTTTATAAAACAAATTAAAGTCGTCTAATGAATTAATCTCCAAAATCATTGTCTTCCATAAAACTATATATATATATATATTGTAACTTATATATAGATCAAAATAATTTGAAATTCTGGGATCTGAGAGACTATACGTGATATATAGTGATTTTGTTGAAAAATAATAAATCAATAGAAAATGATATATCTTTCTAAAATCTAAAGCGAACGTATAAAAACTACTTAACTTTTCGTATTTGTTTATACGATTTAACATTATATCTGAATGTATCACATCGTCCCCATAAATTTTGGTTACGTCTTTGCTTAATTTGAGATTTTTTATGTGGGGATTCATTTAAATCCTTTCTAGAATTATGTCTAGATTACACGAATTTATATGATCGATCTTTTTGTAATCGTGAATATATTTGTGTAGTTGTATTCCCGTAGACGAGTAGTCATCGCGCGTCATCTCTCCAGTCAGCATTGGTGAAGGCATGTAAACTGAGCGGGTTCTTGGTAGAGAAGAAGACACTGACATTACATATACCGACAAGGTATCTTAGTACCCTTTTTGTTGCGGTCCAATGCTCATTGGTCGATTAGTGCATGAAATGGGAGAGACGATTTACCACAAAACCAATGTCAGGACGAGTGAGCGAAAGATATTGAAGGCTGCCAACAATTTGTCTGTATTCGGTTGGATCCGAAAGGGAGTTACCACACTTGAACCGAAACCGAGTTGTAGAAGCCATGGATGTCGTCACAGGTTTGGCGTCAAGCATTTCCTTCTTGTGGAGAAGGTCTTATATGTATTTTCGTTGTGTCAGCAAGAGACGAGAGGTTGTTCGAGAGACTTCAAGACCAAGAAAATAAGTGAGATTGCCAAGATCTTTCAGAGAGAAACGAGCATCCAACACCTCAATGAACTCTTGGACACAGGATGAACAACTTCCTGTGACAACTAGATCATCAACATAGACAACGATATAGATGGTTAGATTTGATTGTCGTAGAATGAACAACGATGCATCAATAAGGGAATTAACAAATCCTTTGATTCAAGGAACTTTCGAAGCTCAAAGTACCAGGTCTGAGGGGTCTTTTTGAGACCATATATTGCCTTCGTTAGCTTGCAGATATGATGAGGTCGATCACGATCACTGAATCCAGGAGGTTGCGACATGTAAACTTCCTCCGATAAGTGACCTTGTAGAAAGGTATTGTTCACATCTAATTGTCAAAGAACCCAACCTTTCGTGACAGCGAGACTGAGAACCAAACGGATGGTTGTTGATTTGACGACGGGGCTGAAGGTCTTCTAAAAGTCAATTCCTAGACGCTGATGAAATCCCTTTGTCACAAGACATGCTTCGTACCGATCACCCGAGCCATCTGGATTACGTTTGATACGAAAACTTAGACACATCCAACAACATTTTGTGCTTTGTCCGGATGTTCCAGTGTCCATGTGTTGTTCCGAAGTATCATCACGCGATTGAGAGGCATTGCCACCGGATATCCTGATCGGAGGGACGGCAAGACGGTATTTTAGATTTAGTCGTAAGACAGTGAAACTCTGATAATATATATTTGAATATATCTACATAATATTAAATCATATTAAAAAATTAATTTAATCTATTATTTGTGTATCACAAGAGTATATATATAATATTTTTATATAACACCAAAAATTCTCTATGATGATACATACCAAAAACAAATTTTGAAATACATTATACACATTCGATTACAAATATTTTCAACATAAAAATACTTACATCTATTCGAAATCTATCTTACTCCTTAGATAAATTCTCGAATATCTCCTAACATAAATCTCATAATCTCTCTTAGCTTAGTTTGTCACAATCCATTAACCCTCCAAATTATCACAAGCTTAATCAATCACTACCACACAAATACACAATCAATAAACCCTCACCACTTGATATCTCTTTGAATTTGTGTGTTTTCTCACTTAAAAACATCATTTAATTCTCTCGTACATTGCTTCTGCAACTACTCCCCTCAATTTATATTAGGGGTGTCAAATCCGATTTTCGGTTCATATTACTCAGATTTTGAAGAATTGAACTTGAATTGAATCTAATATTTTCGGTTTGAATTTTTCTAATTCGAAATAATATTGGATCCGGAATAACCAAATTTATATTTGGATTTTCAGATTTTTCAAGTAATTCGATATTTGAATTTTTCAAGTAGTTCGGATTTTTTGGATTTCGAGTTCTCAAATATTATACATAATTTGGTTTATTAGGTTCTAAAATTCTTTGTGTAGTTCCCTTATAAATATAAAACAAAAGAAACTATTATATATAATATAACATATATAAAAAATTTATCCGAACGAATTCTGAAATTTGAATCTATATGAATTTTAAGATAATTCATATATTCCAAATGATTTTAGTTATTCAAATCAATTTGGATAACCTAATTGGACACCCCTAACTCTTAAGACATGTGTGCGTCTTCAACTAAAAAAAACTCTTTTATATCTAAAAAAATCTTCATTATTAATATCAAGAATTTGATGTTTGATCGTTCTTCTCAAGAAGAATCTCAAAGAGCAAATCGCCACACTTAATATATCTATGAGTTTGTATAGTTTATCTACAACATAATCTTAAAATATATTTATTTCAAATTATTGATCTAGTTAATTTTTAACATATACATCAACAAAGTTCTATTTATTTGGTTACATGCTTGTTAATTTTATTATATCCATCGACATTTTTATGTCTATTTACAAATGTTTTTTTAATCTTAATACAAATAACATAACACTTTAAAGAACACACATACACATTTAACAAGCCCTTGTATAAATTATGGCATTTATATTCATATGATCTCATCACAAGTTGAGGGAGGAAAATAATATATACTAAAGAAAATGTATAATATTTAAACTAAAATATGTGTGATCATTATATAGTATATATGCGAAATGAAGAGAGAAAGATTCGCGTACCTAATCACTTGCACACATTTTTAATTTGATTAATTATTTATTGAAGTCATTAACATAATAAACAAGTAAATGGTGGTTGTTTTGGCGATTCGATTAATTTTTTATTAAAGTCATTAACATAATTATTTTTATATATACGGTCTTTTATTCTTGCTTGTAATATATATATTGGAAATAAAAATAAAAGTTCATACCTTGCTTGTAATAATCCATGGAAGGCCATCGATTTGTCTTGTCAAAAAATTAATAATTAGATAAAAATAAAAGGTTTTAAAAGGGAATGAAAAAATTGCGTAACCTATTATATTATACTAAACTTTTGGAGCATAATGGCATACACCATAAATAATCCAAGAAATTGGATGACAAAACAAATCAGTAAGAGTAGACACATATATGCATATATATATACATGTGGTGTATATATAAACAGCATATATATATATATATTTTGTCGACACATGTACGTATATGTGCATCAGTGCATGCATGGCTCCTCGCACGCCATTCACAAAGACCACCCACTGTTTTGATGAGCTTTTGCAAATGGCATACAGGGAGCCAGGCATCTATATATATATATATATATACACTTTTGTGTGGAATGTTATCTCCTTTACACATATACATATACTTGTATATACGTAAAGCTATATATATATATATATACTTTTGTGAGGAATGTTATCTCCTTTACACATATACATATATTTGTATATATGTAAAGCTAACTGGGTCATATATGTAGATGTATATGTACATATATATAAATATATATATACACAATGAAGTGTGAGTGTGTGTGTGAAGAAATAGAATGGCTTCAATGGTAAAAGAGCATAGCAAGACTCACTCTCGTCTGTCTTGCTCTCTTTGAGAACATGTGTGTACATATATATATATATATTGTGTATGGATATATACATATACATAATTAACATATATATATGTATACATGTATTGATATATGTGTAAATTGCGATAGATCAAAGTTAACGAAAGAGAAAGGAAGGAAGAAAGGCCTTTGGATTCGATGTTTGAAGGTACATAATATAGCTTCTATGTTTTATGTTGGAAGTTACATGATGATCATGATCATGATCATGATGATAATGATGATGATGATCATGATGATGATGATGATGCATTGATTCGCTTTTGCAGTTTTCAAGAGGTGAAAGAAAAAAGGTCTGCTGCTTCTGAAACTGATTTGTCTCAAAGTGCTTGGATGGCCTCTGGATTCCATGCTTTTCCACTACCCAAATATTTTTATTTTTTATTTTATCAAATAATAATAATAACAATACTAATAATAATAATAACATTATTATTGTTATTATTAGTAAAGTCTAATGTAATATTATACCTGTATTTTTTATTTTTATAAATAAACTATTTTATATCTAACAATACTATACGAATTATAAATTTTATTTTAAAATTAACTTATGAATATATAAATAAGATGTGATATATATACATCCACATATCAAATTGTAAAATAATTTCATAATTTATATATTATTGAAAATATAATATAATAATTGATGTATAGATAATAAAAATAGAAAAACAAATTTATAGTTTAAAATAAGTTAATATATTTTTAAGATTTTTTTAGTTATAAATATTTTTAAATTTCAATAATAATTGTAAAAACGAAATCTTACCCATATCTATGCCTCTTATTTGCATCAAATCTTTTGCTTCTACACTATTTTCATTACATCATTTTGCAATATGAGCAAAGCTTCACCACGTTGGCCCATAACCCAATCAAATTTTTAGTGACATACTCATATATCTGTATAATTAAAATCCGAAAAAATATTAAACACAAAATTTTAAGAGATTTATATATAATGATTCCCTATAAATTTTGATTTTAGATATACATATAGAAGTTGGAAGTAGGTGGAGGATCTCATTTTTTTATAATTTGTAAAAAATTAAAATAGAAAATTATAGTTTAAAATAAGTTAATATATTTTTAAGATTTTTTTAGTTATAAATATTTTTAAATTTCAATAATAATTGTAAAAGTAAAATCTTACCCATATCTATGCCTCTTATTTGCATCAAATCTTTTGCTTCTACACTATTTTCATTACATCATTTTGCAATATGAGCAAAGCTTCACCACGTTGGCCCATAACCCAATCAAATTTTTAGTGACATACTCATATATCTGTATAATTAAAATCCGAAAAAATATTAAACACAAAATTTTAAGAGATTTATATATAATGATTCCCTATAAATTTTGATTTTAGATATACATATAGAAGTTGGAAGTAGGTGGAGGATCTCATTTTTTTATAATTTGTAAAAAATTATATTTAGACTTATTATATATTTTTAAAAGTTAGATGTCCATTAATGTAACCCTTTTGTTCAATTTCAAATATTATTTTTTCAAAATGAAAATGATAAGAGATATTTTATGATAAAAAAATCTATTTTCGTTATAATATAATGTTGTAATAATTGGATCTAATGTGAAATATGTGAGATGAAAATACACATAATGAATATAAATGAATAATAAGGGATATGTGTGGGACATGTAGAAAATGATTGTGAAGCTTAAAAAAAGCTGCAAATATTTTTTTTATTTTTTATTTTACAGAAGCATCGTTTCTGATGTCATTAGATTCCCATAACACTTTGAACATAACTCAACTGAACTAGTTCACTTCTTTTTGGTTAGTTCCATGTCTTCAACTAGTTTAAAATATCTAGTTGACACTTCTTTTCATATTATTGAGAAAAAAAAAATTGTGTTAATGAATAAATAGAATTCATAATTTTAGTCTAAAGATTTGGATCGATTCTAGTATATGACAAATTCACAAAATATTTTAATTTTTTTTAAAAAAATTAAAGAATAATTTAATTTATATTTTTAAATATTTTTTATATCCTTTTTCTTTAAATAAAATAATTAGTGATTCGTTTTAGAGTCCGATTGGTGGAATCGCCAGAAAACGCAAATGCAAGCGTTTTCTGGCGGCTGCGGGCGACATTTAAAGCGATTGGTGGAGTCGTAGAGAAACGCATACGCTACGAAACGCAAAATTTAAAAATCTGGAACTTTGATGCGTTACGTCTGCGTTTTAACACGTTTTCGATAAAATTACCGAAATATCCCTAACTTTCCCTTTCTATTCTTTTCTCTTATAGTTCATATTTATCGTAAATAAATATATAAATATGTTTGTATATATATTATAATTCATATTAATCACAAATATATATATATATATTATATATTCAAATATTTAAAAATTATAATTAAAAAGTATGAAAAACAGAATTAAAATAAATTCTTTTATTAACAATTGTCTATTTTGGTAATTTTGTTCAAAACGCAATCGCAACAGTTTTCTACCATTCGTTGCTAGTCGCAGTCGCCCGCAACCGCATCATTTCCACCATTCAGACAAATGGAACAAAACGCCGTTAAACGCAAGCGCAAACGCCGCCAAATACAAACGCAAACGCTGCGTTTCCACCAGTCATACCCTTAATCCAAGTTATTAGATATTTGCCGCTAATATAAAGATAGATAAAATTAAAATAGTCGAATAATAATAAAATCAATTTAAATCAGATTATTATTAAGAAAGATATAGAGAAAGAAATCTAATTATTTTATAATCAAATTAAATCAAATCATTTTAAATTTAAATATTATTTGATAAATACTCACAATTTCATGAAAAAAAATAATTGTTTCACATAATCAAATAAATAAGAAGTATACATGAGGAAAAACAAAACCCGTCAAAAGTAATACGGATTTATAACTCTATTTCCGTAAATAGTAACACGTGAAAAAAAAATCAACAGAATAACATATTTAAAAAAAAATAATTGAGTGTCCCATCTACAGAACAAATTCAAATCAAATATACACTTTCCCCAAACCCTAAAAAATAAACAAAAAATAAAAAATACTCACATTTTTTTTTTATTTAAGTGTCACAAGAGCAATCCATTTCTTACAATATGTTCCAACCAGTTGACCAATTCCGACATCGTGGGACGTTCCATCGGATCTTCACGTACGGACAGTTCCGCCATGTCAGCCAATTTAAGTAACGGTTCCACATTCTTTGGAAACTCAACATACCGATCAATAATCATCATCGATTTACCTTCCTTAATCACCGGAACTGCCCATTCCACGATCTCCGGAGGATCATAATCTCTATCAAATGACTTTCTTCCTGTCAGAATCTCCAACAACAACACTCCAAAATCATAAACATCAGTTTTAATATCGAAATTCTTGTCGTTAGATGTCAAAAGAAGTCCAAAATCCGCAACCCTAGCGACCCAATCAGAATCCAACAAAATATTCGATGATTTTACGTCACGATGAACAATGGGTGGGGTAACTTCTGTGTGAAGGTATTCAAGACCTTTAGCAGCTTCCATGGCTATTTTAACCCTAATATTCCAATTCAAAGGAGAAAGACCACCATGAAGATGATCATGAAGTGTACCATGAGACATATATTCATAAACAAGAAGTCTCTCTCCCATTTCAGTTGAATACCCTAAAAGATTCACGATATTACAGTGTCTAATACTGCAGAGAATCTCTAATTCAATCTCGAAATCTCTTGTGTTCGTATGAATAATCGTGGCTGCGTTTGCTCTTTTCACCGCTACTTGTCTTCCATCTGTTAAAATGGCTTTATAAACAAAGCCATAACTTCCTCTACCAAGTTCATTAAACTCCTTGAAGCCATTAGTGGCATCTTTAAGCTCTGATAATCTGAAAACTTGAGCTGCTCCTGGATATGGAGTTAATGAAGGAGAAGGAGAGATTTGAATGGGAAGTTCACTGTCTAAATCTGGTTTTCCTATACAAGATTTGTACTGATTTGTACTTTCCTCTTTTGGACCAAGGAGCATCCATGGCAGGAAGCAAAACCCTAGAATGAGAAGTAATATAACAGAAGCTGACGTGGCAATGATGAGTATAAGTCTTCGTATATGGTTTTCAGATGATGAATGAAGAATCTTACAGATATCTGAACATGAACTGTTCTGACAAAGAGAACAAGAAGTACAGATCCGATCTGAATTCTCCGTACATGAACTGGACAAGAAGAATCCTTTAGAACAATTCAATCCACATGGTGAACAAACCCTTAAATCTTTTCTGACACATAAACTTGTTAAATCTGGTTCATTGAGGAAACTTGCGTTGAAAGTAAACTCTCCTTCATTACAAGGATTAGCACGACAAAGCCCTGGACTGCATAGTTCTAATGGAGGATCGTAATCCATTATTGATGATCCATTAATCAACCAACAATCAAGAACTAAATCCTCTTCTCTGATTCCACACGTGGTGAAATCAGATGAAGCTATGGCTTTAAATCCAGATCCTTTAGGAACTGATGAAAAATTTGATGAACTTCCCCAACATTCAACCTCATGATTATCCTCACGGATTCCACAAAAATGACGATCTCCAGCTGTTAAATATACGAATCGAACACCGATTTGAAGATCAGTAAAAGATTCATCATCACCCCAACATTGAACTTCACGAGATGAATTCAGAATTCCACAAAGGGAAGTCATTCCTGCGGCTAAGATCTCAAAATCTTCAGTGTTACTGGTAAACCCTAATTTAGAAGCATTGGGTCCCCAACAGATTGTTCCTCCTTCTCTAATGCCGCCACAGCTAAATCCATCACCGGAAACAACTTTGTTGAATACCAGATTGTTAATACTTTGATCATGAAATTTAAATTCATCTTTTGCAACTAAACTATTGTTCACAGTTCTTGAAATCTCCCAACAATCAACAATGCCTGAATCATGATCTGAGTAATAAGTTCCTCTAATCGCACAAACATGGCTTTTTCCGGCGGCAATTTGGGAATAAGCGTTGGGTTTGTAAGCGATTGGGATAAGATTCGTACCTGAAGAGTAACCGACGGAACTGAAACAGTACGCCTGAGAAGTGTTCGACAAAATGCCGCAAAGAAATCCATCTCCACCGGAAAGAGCCGCCATGGATGGAATCATGTTGCTTGAGGGAGTAGAGGAAGGAGATGATCGAGAAGAATAGTTCTGGCCCCAGCAAATGACTTCTTGACGACCACTGGCGTCAATGGCACAGAAAAAACCAGCTCCGCCGCCGCCTAACGCCGCCGCGATGGGACCAGAGGATCCGAATCCGGATCCGGGTACAGCGAAAAACAACGGAATCAGTGAGAGAATGAGAATTAAATGATGGGTTTCCATGGATTTCAGTTGCAGATGAGATTCATGAACTTAGAAAGAAGATCGGAAAATCTGTCATTAGACAGTGTGATTGCCGACGAACAAGGAACGTGGCTCTCGTCTTTGGTATATTTCCTTTTAAGGGAAAAAAATAGTTTTTTTTTCTCGTTAGAACGTTCAATTTTGCAGAAAATGAATGCATATAACCAACTCCATACTTTTATATTTATATATATGTAAATATTTTATAATTATAATCCAATATTAATAATTCGTAATTTAAAGTAATAAATTAACGTGTGCATGTGTTCCAACATATATACAGTTGCAGTTCATTAAATAGTATCATTTGTTTTTACTAAATTAAGCAACCTTGACTTCACACTCACTAGAAAGGTCAAATCTTTTTTTTTTGGTTAAATTCTCCAAGATGTAATAATTTTTAATGTTAATTTCGATAAATCAAAGTATTTTTTTTACATATTTGGTCTAATTTTTATCAACTTTCCTATTTTATCTAAATGTTTTTAATGATCAACACCCCCAGAACACCATCTTTTTATTTTTATGCAATTTTATTGAGCACATTAAAAATATAATATAGTTTATTGTTAAATATTTGATGATAATATGTGGTCAATAGGTTCACTTGATCCTAGAATATGCAATATATATGATTGGAGTTTCTATATAGTGATAAGTGATGTATATTTCTAATTAAATTATATTTTAAATTGTTGATTTTCGATCATCAAAAAGTTATATTAAACGTAAAATCTGAAGACAATCAAGATTTTAAAAATATAATGAAAGAAATTAACACATATATCATATATGATGAACGTGTCTTAAATTCTTGTAAATTTAAATTTCAACCGGATTAATAAAAATTCATAAAAAATCCGATCGTCATTTATATAGTCTTAATTTCAGATGAAAAAAAAAATTTGTTACACATAAATTTACCAATTGAATTATTTTTATTAAATTATGTATATAAATTTAGATGACATATCTTAAAAAATAAAAGACATGGACAATTTCAATGCAATATCAGCAAGACAAATTGAAACTGTCTATCGAATCGCATTTATCGTAATACAAAAGACCAAAAAGAATTAATTAAATGAGATTGAAAATAATTAAAGAATATATATATATATATATATATATATATATAGAAAAGACAAATCTGTCTGATATATATATATTGAAAAGACAAATCTGTCTGAAGGGGACAACATGATCTATATAAGCGATCCATGATCACCGTCAATGTCAGCAAGTAATAAATGTATAAAAATTAAAATTAATTATTTAATTATATTCCCATGCAAAATAATCCAATTTTAATATAAAAAATGCAATGTGTGGGTTTTAGACTTTTTTGTCGACTAGTGCATATAATTCCAAAATCCTACCTAGAGATTATAAACGTATTTTTTATCTTTTCCTTAATCTTTTTGTTTTTCCTTTTCTTATTTTTGGCTCACTATTTCAACATTATTTTCAAAAAGTCCGAATATTAAAAACTATTTTCTATATTTTAAAAATAAATTTAACGATTGTACCGTTTATTAGGGTTTTTTATGAAATTAATATTCTTATAAATTTAGAATTAAAAAATAAATTATATAGATTTCATTCATCAATTGATACCATATTAATTATAAAATAAATATTTATATATGAAAAATTATAAACATGAGCACATAAATTAAATTTTAAAATGAATAATTCATATATATATATCACCAGAATTCGGTGTGACAATTGTCATTAAATGTTGTATACAAAATAATATTAAAAATCAATTTCAAACGGAAACTTTTATTTATATGCAATTGAAATTAAGAGAATTTTCATTTATTCATTATTATATATTTATTATATGATATAATTTTTTAGTAGAGCTTTAAAATTAATTGGTTGAGACAAAAAAATAGTCGATTTCGATTGATAGATCGAGATGGAGAATGTCGAATTTATGAATTTATCCAATATTATATTATGGGATGAGCAATAAATTTTTTGAAATGATAAATACGTGGATTCGTTTGTTTTTTTCAGTAACTTTTATTTTTCTTCTTCTATTAGCATTTTCCAATAGTATTTTATTAAACTATTTAATATTTAAAATGTATATTAAATTATTTTTAAATATAAATTGGGATGCGTGAAGGATTAAAACATATGGGGTCAAAATCGAAAGAAATATAAAAATAAGTATCGGAAAGAAAATGAGGGGAAAAAACAAAAAGATGGTTCGAGGGGATCACGTGGCCGCGTCGTCAGCTGTCCGCTTCTGTGTTACTATCGTCAACTCAGTTTCTTTTTGCTAAAATAAAATTCATTATTAATTTTCAGAATAAATTATTCCCATATACCAATAATTCCAAATTATATTATGAAAAGAGTCAAAATATTTAATAAATATTGCATTTGTATCTTTATAGTCCATTGGTCGATGAAAAAACATGCATGTTCTTATCAAAATATATATTATTTAAATAGTAAGGATTGAGAAAAACAAAATTTTAATGATCACCTATTATATTAGTCGGCTTCTAATAGCCGTTTTTTAATTCATAATTTTAAAATTCAAAATATATATAAAAATAATTAAATTCATAAAATTTATAATATCTAACAATATAATTTTTTATATCTTATTTATATGTTTGATTCTTCCTATAATTTATAAAAAAATGTAAAATATCATTTATATTTTCGTCATCTTTTATTTTTATTTTTAAATAATTTGAATGTATATAAATTACCAACTAAGAGCATATTACACTTTATTTTTTTATAACTTTTTTTGTATTATTTGGAATAAAAATAAAAAATTAAATTATAGTTTTTAAAGTGACTCTAAATTATAAAATAATGTTGTGTTGAACAAAATAATATTTTAAAATATTCATTCAATAATTGATAGTTAATCGACCATTTTAACATCTAGATAAAAAATTAAAATGGAGTTTTTACAATCCTGATCTTATACATGTATTTATATTGTGATTGAATATAAAACGAAATATAACAATTAAAATTTATGGAGTTATTAAAAAGGGACAATGAAAGATATTATAATGAAAATACATTGAATCTGATTGGTTTGACTGGTCAAAATACAATGCTCCAATTGTTGTCACAGAAACAATGAATTTGATTGGTTGAATTTTATGTTTTTTTGTGGGTCCTAATTTTGATTCTATTGGATTCTTACAAATAGTTTCAACAATATTGTTTGAGTATTTCGTGAAAATTTAATTGTTGGTATCCATAATTTTTTTAATCGTAAAATTTCTCTTTCATTATCCTTTTAAACAGTTAAAGATAAAGATAAAGTTATAAACAAATAATAGTAAATGCGAATTTAACATAGTCGAAAAAATCTGGTGAAGAATCCAAAGAAGGTGAATATATATATATATAAAAGTAGGGTTCGATAAATAAAGAATATTTGCGAATATCTCATTATTTACATTTGTATTTGTATTTGGCGAATATCCAAATTTAGTATTTGTATTTGTAAATACAGATACTTGTCAGATATAAATATATTCGTATGCGAATCTAAATTTTTTTAACGTAAAAGTATATATAAAAGAAAATTAATAAAAAATAATAATCATCAACTATAATCTAAAACTAAAATTCAAATCAAAGATGCAAAGATATATAATATAAATAAAACAAAGTATCAAATCTTCAAAATCATCTCCACATCAGTCAATTAAATTTATTTTTGTTGATAATTCTGCGAATATCGTCAATTAACCCAAAACAATGAAACAAATTGTTAGATTATACGCTAAAATAAAACTTGCAAAAAATTTATATATTTAGTGAGTTTTGTTTTTCATATTGTGATGTCTCTATAACATTATCCAACTCTTTGGATTAGAACTATTCTTTGTAAGCCCAGGTCGTCAAGAGAACTCCTCGAGTCACCTCAGCCGCGAGACACCGAGTCTTCGCGTCCCGGATCACCTCAATAGCGAGACGCCAAGTCTCCGCATCCCGAGACGCCTCAGCTCCGAGACGCCAAGCCTCCACACCTCGGGTCATTTCAATAGCGAGACGCCGAGACCTCACGACCGAGTCATCTCAAATGCGAGACGCCAAGCCTCAACGTCTCGGGTCGCCTCAATAGCGAGACGCCAAGCCCACACGACCCGGGCCGCCTAAGCTGCGATACACCAAGTCTCCACGTCTCGGGTCGCTCCCATAGCGAGACCCCGAGGCTTCACGACCCTAGTCGCCTCAACTGCGAGACGCCAAGCCTCAACGTCTCGGGTCGCCTCAACAGCGAGACACCAAACCTTCACGCCCCGAGCCGCCTCAGCTGTGTTACATCAAACTCTCACGCCTCGGGACGCCACAACTCCAGGACGCCAGACCCCGGGATACTAAGGACACCTGCACCAAAACCTCTCCAACAGAATCCGAACAACTTCCAGCAGAAAAGGACAAACCAACTTATGACATTTGTACCAGCCACCATTAACAATTAGAAGTGTCAGATGTCAGGGAATATTCTAGAGAAAGTAGCCGTTTGATTTGTCCTTCATTTAGGTGAAAATTTGTATAAAAGAATGACTGATGTATTGACTGAAGTAATGCGGCGAATTTTCAGAAACAATGTTCTCACTTTCACTCATCTAATATTTCTCTAAGTTTTTATTCTTAAGTGTAAATTAAATCTTCAACAATATTAGTTATTTTAAAATATTTGACATTGTAGTACTCCAATCATAAATATATTACATATTTATCTATATATTTATGCAATAAGTGTTTAAATAATATTAGTAATGTTTTTTTATTTCCAATTTGATTATTAAAATAAATTTTTTATATATGTATCTATATATTAATTACGTTTTCTATTTAGTATTTACGGATACGAATAAATCGGATAATTGAGTCTACTATTTGTATTTGTCGAATATCTGATTCTAATATTTGTATTTGTGTTTGTGTTAACGGATATTCGAATTTTCAGTTCGAATACGAATCGGATACGAATACTACGAATATTTTGCCCGACCCTATAAAAAAACATTGGAAGAGAAATGGGCTTTAAAAGTCCCAATATATAGAATTATGGGTAGATATATATTTTTTATTTTGTGACAAAAAAATCAATAATATTGTATTTGGAATTTCTTCACGAATATATTAATGTATAAATTAATTTTGAAATTTAGACATAATTTGTATATTTATAAGGAAAATATTATATTTTTTAAAAGTCCCTTTTTATTTAAGAAAAAAGAAAAAATAGTACGTAAGCCCACGAGATGAGAACAAGATAGATAGTCAACGAGTATATTTGGGCCTAACGAGATGGATTTCAAGGCCCAATTTAAGGTATTATGTGTATATTATTATGGCCCAATAAATATAATATATATAAATGCTTATCCAATGAAATTTCGTATGGTTATACTTTTTTAAAATATCTCATATTTGAAATTTTTGTAATTAAATCACCAACCAAAAGTATAATGATTTCTCTAACGTTTTTTAATATTATTTTCTGTAAATATATTTCATTTTAGCAAACTTTTTATTAGTAATTATTTTTTTTAAAAACCATTTTAAAATTACTTACTATTATTTTTAAATAAAATATAAATGTTAATATATATGTATATATAGATATATATTATCCAGTGAGAGAAATGATTTGTCAAAGTTTATAAAAATCATTGTTTAATGCTTAAAGAATGGTTTGAAGTTAACCTTTAACTTCAATAATAAGATAAAATTGATTTTGATAAAGCTAAAAATTGATCAATTTGACCAAAATTTCCGAATTTTGATTCAATTTTAACTATTAAATTAGTCAACTTTTAACTTCAATAAAATTATGTTCCACTTTGCAAATCCAACGAGTCAAAAGTAAACGTGTAAAAAATACAATAATATAACCAAATATTGTCCAAACAAACATTATATTTAAACTATAATTTTCAATTCTAAATGCAAAAATAAATTATATTATAATCAAAATTAAATTACATTAAATATATAAAATATTTATTTTCACGTTTTCTACATGCCCCTGCAAATTTAAGTGAGTTGTGTAATAATATTTTAAGACACTATCGTCTCTCTAGAAAAGAGATGAATAAATTTTCAAACAACAATAAAAAAAATCAATTTGTATGTTAATGTATACGTGTATCCACAATAAAAAAAAATGTAGAAACATGATATATTCTGAAAAGGTAATCATCATTAAAAAAATAATTTATACGACGACATATAAAGAATAAATATGTAGATAACAATAAAAAAATGCGTCTTGGTTTTTATGATACATTATAATATATATATATATATAATGTTTTAGATAAAAGTAGATATATACAAATGGATTCGAATATTTATATTTTAGCATTTGTACAAAATTTCTTATGGAATTAAATATTTCAAATAATTAAATTTTTCAGATTTCAAATAAATTATAAAGATGATATTAATATTTTGCTCAGCCCATAATACCATAAAATACGGCTAAATCTATTGTAAAATGAAATATTGACTAATAGTTACCTATACCACATGTCGACGTTTACGTTTTCAAATTCTCACCACTCTCTTTAGAATGTAACCTAACATCAGCATTTAATCAATAAATAATTTCATTTATAAATGGTTTAAATGTAAATTGATTTCATTAATGACGCAGGCGATTCTAACTCTAATATATTATATATCTTTGTATTATACATATATAAATTTCCATTATGCATATAATTAAAAAAAGCATAATTATGTGGGGTTGTCTTGTTGGAGATTATAATTTAGCTTGTCCTTGAACATGTCACATGCAAAATTAATTGTATTGTTATTCATACTATATATTAGACAATCTATTAATTTGCAAGGTGTATATAAAAGAGAAGTATTTAAATATCTCCTAAATATTTTTGTTTATTTTATAAAACCCTTTTACTATTGAAATTATCAGATTATAGATAGATTAAAAAATATTATTAAATCTAAATATCATTTCTTAAATTTTGTCCAAAAACCTCAGCATGCCATGTTAGTAGAAATATAAAAACATTAACCATTTTGTCTCTCTAATGTGGTACAAGGGAGTATTTTATTTGATAATCCAATTATGGAGTGTCTTTGAATCATATATATATATATATATTATTTATTATAAAAAAATAAATTAATATAAGGTGGACATTATTTCTATGTTATGTAAATATTTGTATATAATTTTTTCTTTTGTCCCAACATACACGCTTTCGAATATTTTATGACGTTAATAAGTTTTTACGTATTGTCAATGGATTGATTTTCTATGTTATTTGCAACCAAATGTGCCATGATACATGCAAACTCCAAATATAAAAAAATATGAAACCAAAGATTATATTATACTAATAACCAAATCAATATATTAAAAGTCTAAAAAAATGCTAGCTTCTCAGCCATTCTCGCCTCTCAGCCCTCCACCTCATCCTATACATTTATTAAAACGTTGTTCTCCTCTATCCCACGATCTCAGCATTGAAGATGAAGAACGCTTCTTCTAGCTCCCACGATCTCTCTTAATCGGAAAGCTCGATCGTTCCTCACAGATGAAGCCATCTGTTCGACCAAGAGTTTTCGAACTTCTGGTAGATCGATTGCTGAGATAGGGTTCTTGACACTCCCACCGAGCTTCTCAGATTTAGTTAGGTCAAGTATTATCGTCGACTCAAGCCTGTTGGCTGCAGACGGGGTTGAAGCAACAGAGATAGAGCGGCTCCCCCTGGTGTTTGCTTGTATCTGAGAAGGCAGTGGATGGTTATGCTCACCGTCGTAGGTTGCGATCAACACAGATTGGTCTTCCATGCTTCTCTGCACCTGAAACCCCCCAGAGAATTAAACGTCAGATTGCGTTTATCTAATATTAGATTTCCGATTTTCGATTTCCGATTTTGCGTTTAGCAGCGAGCAAAACCGATTTCCGGTGGCTCAGTCAGGTCGAAACGATCGGGCTGCACAGGTTAGGGTTTTTCCCCTATTTTCCTCAAATTCATTGTATCTCCCCTCAATCTGCTTACATGGAAGGACCTACGAAGTGCTTTATGAGGGAGTTCGAATCTTATTGCTATATTTGATTAAATGTGCTCGATGTGTGTGAAAGCGAGCGGCCGAAGAGGCGAAGAGGCAAGCAGCGGCAAGCAAAGCTGATAATTTATAAGTTGGCAAGAAGAGGGAGCAGCGGCGACCAAAGCCTTCAATGTCGAGGTTGATGAGGTAAGTTGGCATTTATAATTTATAAGTTATAAAATGAACTAATGGTGAGAAATAATCTTACGGGTTGACTGATATATAACCTAATACAGTGGAAATGTTAGTAACTATCGTAGTTTGTTTGTTCGATAAGATTCGACCGTTTAGTGCCCTGTTCTTTTACCTGTCTAGGCACTTGCAAGGGAGATTCGAGAAGAACACGAGTCATATTTCAAGGGAGTGGAGTCATAGATGGTTCTGGTAGTAAATGGTGGGCTGCATCTTGCAAGAAGAACACGACTGATGTAATTAATCGATCTTTCTTTCTCTTCGAATAAGTTCTTAAGTTCTAGAAGTAGAATCTGACACATCTTTCTTCTTGTTTCTCAGCCATGCAAAGGAGCACCTACGGTAAAAACCACTCTCCTTTTACGGTATTTAGTCTTTTTACTGCAGTTTGTGATTGTCATGTTACCAGATCTTTTCACAAATGAGATGTTAAACAAGTTTACTCTTTATAATGATGAAATTACATTTACTTAAATATGTGATGATGTATGCTGAAATTTGATATTAAAGGGGACGATTGCATCATCCATGTTTTGATTGTGGACCTTGACATGGAATCAGGTAGGTACTACTGCTGTTTATTATGCCCAACTCTGTTGAATATGCCTTTAATCTTCTGGTTTGTAGCATTGGGAGCCTGGGGAAGGATAACTCAACAGCCATGGTAACGAATAACAAAAGTAGTGTTGGACACTGCGTTCTTGAGAGAGACAACTAATGGCCTTAGAATCAAAACATGGCAGGTAAAACTTCATCCCCATGGAAATGGGTTAGATCGAACCCCTTTCCAAGTTTTAAGACTGAATTCTTTCAACAGGGCGGCTCAGGTTACGTTAAAGGAGTCCGTTATCAAAATGTAGAGATGCAAGACGTCGCAAATCCAAGCATCATCGACCATTTCTATTGTGATTCTCCATCAAGCTGTCAAAACCAGGTTCTTGAAATACATTATTTTGGTAATTAGTGGTACATATAAATTATTGAAGGAAAAATAAAATAAAACGAGGCTGTCGAGTCGAGTCATTCATCTAACGAGTTATTACTTCTCGCCCTCTCTTATTCCTCCGCCTCCGCGATGACCGTAGGGGTGTTTTAGCTCTGCAAGGTTCGTTCAACGAGCACATCGCTCCGCTGCGAAGGCTCGGTGTTCATGGGGTTGAGATAAAGAAGGCAGAGCAGCTTCAGACGGTTAATTCTCTGATCATCCCTGGCGGCGAGAGCACCACCATGGCCAAGCTCGCCGACTTGCATAACCTGGTTCCCTTCTCTCTTTCTCTCTCATTCAATATGAATATATACGCCTGGTCTGTAGCATTTGTTTGTGTGCTCATGTATATATGTCTATCCAATGAATTTGGCAATAGAATTTCGTTTTCCCGATGACCCAATTGTGAAAAATGAAAAAAATGAATTTGGCCTTTTCTGAATATGGGCGCTTTCCAATTGTGAAAAGTTTCGTAGGAATTGCCGAATTCTAGAATTCAGACCTTCTACGGAAGAAATAATTTGGTTATTTCTTTGTGTAAGATATATACATACATCCATATATATATATGTATGCTTTTCTCTCTATGATTTGATGTTGCACGCTTGTATTTTTTGCAAATGCTCCATTTTGTCAGTTCAAATCGTACCTGGTGGAGGAAAGCGCATAATATGATGCTTCATCTTTGTCTCAGTTGTGAAAAAAAATCTCAGTTTAATTATGTATACGTATGTAATTTGGAAGAATTTAGTCAGAATTCATCTTTTTAGATGAGTTTCCTATTGCCTTAATCAGTCTATCAATCTGCATGTTTGTGATTATTTGACTTTGCAGATACTTAGAACATGTACATCCTTTTCTGTTTTGGTATTGTTATTTTAAGTATATATTACTCTATTGACTATTTTTTTCTGAAAATAAATTACAATAACGTAAGTTAATAAATTATTAGGAATAATTGATTTCAAAATACTCTAATAGTAAATAGAACTGTATTTTATGATTGTTTATGAGTTCACAATAAATTAAATTGACCACAAAAATAAGGAAACATACAAATGTTGAATTAATTTTATAAAAATATAAATTACAAATTTAATGTTGTTATTTTTATTTTGTAGATTAAATTTTGTTATCGTAAGTATTTCACGTTAGTATTTTTTCAGTTCCATAAAAAAATTCAATCCCACATGACGTATTTGAAATTAAATTTTAGATTTCAATAATAATGTTATGCTTGCATATGATGTCACGTATAAAAATCCGAAAGATGAATTTAGCTGCTGGAGAATGGGTAATATTGAAAGATGAAGACAAGAAACAATACTAAAGTTGTGAATAATTATCAACAATTTGAGGATATTTCTGAGTCTCTGAGATCTTGATTGATTGCAATGGGATATTAGCGGTCTCTGTAACATAATGAGATATAATGATTGTTAGAAAATTGATAAATTGAGATGTCTATGTTCATGGTTTAGGTTGAGATTTCTGGTGAGCATGTCATCTTAAAATATGTATAACTTTGTCTAACACGTATTTTGGTCATGTTTTCTTTCATTTTGTTCTCTTGACATCATGTTGTACATGTACATAACATTTGCTTATTAAAACAAAATAGATTATTTCTTTTATATACATTAAATAATCCGAACTTATCGCATTGTTTATTTTTATTGTATCACATATCACAAATTTGATATAACAAAATAAATTATTTTTAATATAATAAAAAAATTATTATCCCGCGCATCGCGCGGGCTTAATTCCTAGTAGAATCTTAATTTTTCAGGAATAATATATATTTCTCTAAACTATAACGTTTTAATTCTATTTTTCTCTAAATATTTCATAATTTTATTCTTTCAAACTACCATTATTAATCATATTTCCCTAAACTGTTACATTTTCATTATATTTTTCCTTCTATTAGTTTTTCTGTTAACTATTTTCTAAATAATTTATTTCTCTGTGAACTATATGATTTATAATATATTTCTCTCTCAACTATATCTAGCATATTTCCCCCGAATTATATGTTTTCTAGCATATTTCCGCCTCCTCGAACTATATGATTTATTGTCTGTTACCCCAAATATTATAAATATAGTATATTTCTCTTCAAAGATTATATATTTAGCCTATTTCGTCCCAAATATTGTATATTCAGCATATTTTCCACAAAGAAAAATATTATATTGTGTTGTTTTATATTAAATTGAATATAAATTATAATTTTCTATTTATGATATTGAAAATAGGGGGTGGGCGTTTCGGGTTATCCGGACCAATCCGGACCGACCCAACCCGTGAGATAAACAGGTTTTGTATATGGGTTCAAAATCTAAAACCCGAATGAGTTCGGGTCGGTCCGGGTTGGGTTCAAGAGAACCCGAGGAACCCGAGGCCGAAAAAAAAACTCTAACACTTCTAACCTAATTTTTTTATGTTAAATTTGGAACCCGAAATACTCGTTTACATCCGAATTACCCATTTAAACCCGGATTACCCGTTTAAAACCCAAATTAACCGTTTAAACCCGAAATATCCGTAATTAAATAACCCAAAAAACCCGAGAACCCGAAATAACCCAAATACAATTCGGGTTTTTGGGTTCAATATTTCAAAACCCGAACAACCCGAACCCAATCGAAACCCAAGGAACCCGTCCCAAAAAACCAAATGGGTTTTTTTGGGTTCAATTTTTTAAAACTCGAGGAATCTGAATCCGGATCGAACCCAAAAAACCCGTCCCGAAACCCGGATTGCCCACCCCTAATTAAAAATATTAGAAATAATTAAATTCAAGTATACATTTCATTTCTTCGGCGTATTCGATCGCAATGGTTGTTATCATGTGGTTTAGAAGTGTAGATAATGATTGTGTAATTTTAAAGTATGGTTGAAGTTTCCACGATGAAGGAATGGAAAGAGACGATGGACCACAACTCGATTCGATATGGTATAGATGTGAGCTTCAATCTCCAAATCTTCTCGATATTAATAAATACAACAAATGAGAAAACTTGATTGGTTTACGCCCCTAATTCATTTTCAACGGATTTTAAAGTGTCCATTGTCGCCTATTTTACAAAGATGGAAATACATCATTTTATATTTGTATGCCCAGCCGATTTTTCTTACATGTAAAATACCCTTTCATGAGAGTCGTCCTCTTTCAACTATTGCACTCTTTTGGTTAAAAATATTGTTTCCATTCATCATTTCTTTCACGAGGAAGAAAAAAGGATTGGAAGGAAAGGTTGACTGACACATGATGAGAATAAAAAGTAGGGGTGGGCGTTTCGGGTTTCGAGACGGATTCTTCGGATTCTAAAAAATTGAACAAAAAAAACATTTGGTTTTCGGGATGGGTTCTTCGAATTTCGGGTTGGGTTCGGGTTGTGCGGGTTTTTAAACATTGAACCCAAAAAAACCCGAATTGTAATTGGGTTCTTTCGGGTTCTCGAGTTCTTCGGGTTTTTTTGGTTATTTAAGTACGGTCAATTCAGGTTTTAAACGGGTAATTCGGGTTTTAAATGGGTAATTCCGCTTTTAAACGGATAATTCGGGTTTGAATGGGTAATTCGGATTCTAAATTTAACATACAAAAAATTAGGTTAGAAGAGTTAGGGTTTTTTTTCGGGTTCCTCGGGTTCTCCCGAACCCAATCCGGACCGACCCGAACTCATTTGGATTTTAGATTTTAAACCCATATAGATTTTCTATAAAATCCGTTTATCTCACGGGTTGGGTCGATCCGGATCGATCCGGATAACCCGAAACGGCCACCCTAATAAAAAGGGTATCTAGGGTTTTGTTTTTAATTATTTTAAATTTTTGGTTAATGTGTTTATCAATTATTGCAATTAAATCTTTACAATTTCATATATATATATATATATATTTATTTATATATTTAAACAGATATTTAATTCTAATTATTCATATTTGTGTTGATTTTCCGAATATTTAAATTTATTGTTAAAATAAAAAATAAATTGAATATGAATATGTTACATGTTTTGCTCACCCTGAAACAAAAGTTAGAGCAAACCTTTAAGTTTAATTTGTTTTAAAAAATCAATATTATATTTTTTTATTTCAATATGATCTGTATTTTTATTTCTTATATAATAAGTATTTGTAATAAAAAATTATTTCTTTTGAATATTTTACCTTAATATTTATTTTTAGTTTAAATATTTTACTTTAATATTTATTGTATTATATAAATATTTGATTCAATTATTTATGTTTGCATGTAATCTTTTCCATATCGGAATTGGAATTTTCGGTTCCAATATAAATATTTTGAAAATTTTGACCAACCCACGTAGATAAAAACACGGTAAAGAGAGCATAGATAAAAAATAATTCTTATGGTTCACTTAAATAATAATAATAATAATAATAATAATAGTAATAATAATAATGATAATAATAATAATAATAATAAACATGCAAAATTAATGGTATAAATGTATTATTTTTATGTAAATAAGGTATATTATTATAAATTGGAAAATAACAAAAACATATAAACGATAATACCCAAAAAAACGTGCCTAAGTATAAATATATGGAAACGTGTTTACTACCATTTGTAAATAAAATGGTTCCATAATTGTAATTAAGATAAGGAAAATATTAGAAACTATGTGACGTGTCAGGATAAGACATCTTAATTCTTAATTTAATAATTAGATGACGCCAAGTGGCCCTAACATCTTGACTATTTATCTCTCACATATGATTGGTCCACGTGTATATATATAATAATGTTCTTTATCTATATAATTAAATGGTAAATAGCAATTATTGCTCTTATCTCCAAATAAAAATTTCAGATTTATATCTCTTCTTCCTTTTATAACAATATTATTTCACCTCTTTTTGGAAACACTATCCATATATCTTATTAAGGTAATATAAAAAATATATGTAACACCCCCATCCCGGAACAACCTCGGGACTAGGAGTGTCCACCATCACCTCCAAGAGGTGGCTACACGTGTCATCGCTCAAACGTATTTATAAAATAAAAATAAATGATTTATTCTGAAATAAGAGTGGTCCGGACCAAATAGCAAAACAAATACGTAAAGATCAGAGTCACGTAATGAAATAATAAATACGAAATGCAAAATAAAACTCATCGAGACCTCGTGCACGCCTCTCCCATCAGTCCGCTGTGAACCTTCATGTTGCTGCTCAACCTCATTACTTTTTCTCCTCGCCATATCCTGTCCATCCACGACAGCCCAAAAATTGGGTGAGTACGACATACGCACTCAGTGAGATCAATACGCGTACGTACTCTGTGCCACGTATTCTCCAGCTCGAACTGAATATCATAAAATAATGATATATCCTAAGTCTAAACTAAAGATATACAGATAACTCTACCCAACCCGACTGAGTATCTAAAATCTAAGACTAATACCACACTGGATCATAACGCACAGAGTCCACATGACTCTAGCTCGGGCATATGCTCGTGAAGTCCAAAAGACCCTAGCATACTGAAAATCTCGCAAGGTCGCAACGGACCCCAGCTATCAGTACACTACACTGAAAATCTCGCAAGGTCACAACGTACCCCAGCTATCAGTACACACTGAAAATCTCGCAAGGTCACAACGTACCCCAGCTATCAGTACACACTGAAAATCTCGCAAGGTCACAACGTACCCCAGCTATCAGTACACCACACTGAAAATCTCGCAAGGTCACAACGTACCCCAGCTATCAGTACACACTGAAAATCTCGCAAGGTCACAACGTACCCCAGCTATCAGTACACACTGAAAATCTCGCAAGGTCACAACGTACCCCAGCTATCAGTACACACTGAAAATCTCGCAAGGTCACAACGTACCCCAGCTATCAGTACACACTGAAAATCTCGCAAGGTCACAACGTACCCCAGCTATCAGTACACTACACTGAAAATCTCGCAAGGTCACAACGTACCCCAGCTATCAGTACACACTGAAAATCTCGCAAGGTCACAACGTACCCCAGCTATCAGTACACACTGAAAATCTCGCAAGGTCACAACGTACCCCAGCTATCAGTA
>CM071871.1:40101669-40166102 GCA_036759665.1 Gynandropsis gynandra | reverse complement strand
CCTCCAGGAGTATGCACTCGGACAATACTCGTTAGATCCTCAGGTTGAACAACTAATTTATTCGCCATCGATGGACTTACAAAACTATGTGTCGCACCGGTGTCAAATAACACATGAGTAGACATACCTCCCACGATTACCGATCCAGCGATAGGTTGAGCGTCTCCTTCTTGGCCTTCACGTTCATTCTGATAGCCTCCCATGGCATATACCCGTGGTTGTACAGCCCTACGTTTCGATGCATGCTCTTCAGGCTTCCTGGTCCTAACCTGTGGTGTTAGACCCGTCGGTGGTGGTGGTGGGGGCTTCGGGCCATCCTTCAGAAAATGATCCGTACTACCACAGCGGAAACATCCGTCGAAATGTCCTCGCCTCATAGTTCCTCCCACTGGCTGAGGGCAATCACGAAATTGATGTTCTAAACTTCCACATCGGAAGCATCCTACTCGCCTATCAAATCTTTGACATGCCCCTACATGCGCATGTCCACAACGAGGACATGGGTACCTCGGTGTTGATACGACAGGACGTGCTGGAACTGCTTTCCTCTGATCTGATCTTCCCCGAATCTGTTGGACAACCTGTTTTCCCTTGGCATCCGAAGACTTCAAGATGCCCTCCTCGATGAGTCCCTTCTCTACCAACTGAGCATTCTGAACTAGTTCAGACAATGATCCATGCTTGATTATCTCAATCCTGCGTCTGATCTCTGGTCGTAGTCCTTGCAAAAATTTGTTGACCTTGAGAACTTCTGAGGTTATCGATTTAGCCCCAAATCGTGATAACTCCAAATAAGTCTCATAATACTGACCAACAGTACGGTCACCTTGTGTGAGCTGTAGAAATGCCAACTCCATCTCTTCACGAGCAGCGTGTGGTATATACTTCAACTCAAAAAGTTGTTTGAACTCATCCCAAGAAAACACATGATCAGGACGTTCCCTCTGAATCTCTTCCCACCAAAACACCGCTTCTCCCTCCAAATAGTGGAGCGCGATATCAATCTTAAACTCAAGAGGACATCTAGATGATCGAAAGTTCCGTTCTAATCGAAACATCCACTCCTCCGCCTCCATGGGAGGTATCGCACTGCCACGGAATGACTTTGTACCCCATTTAGCCATGTGATCCATGACATAGAAATACTCCGACGTCTCCGCATGCCTCTGATTAAACACTGGAGGAGGCATTAGTGGTGATGGCAATGGTACTTGCGGCGGAGCAGGTGGTTGTACTGGTGGTGATGGTGCCTGCACCGGTACTTGTGGCGTTGCCGAACTCTCCTCTTGCTCATGTTGTTGGTTTTCTGCTAATAGCTCTCTCAACATTTCTCTCATGACATCTCTATCTATTCCACTTCGTGATCTTCGTCCAGATGATTGAGACTGTGTACGGCTAGTGGAACGAAAGCCTCCACTTATTCCGCGACCAAGAGCTCTAGTAATCATCCTCCTCGGTAGTGTCTCCTACACACAGTTAACTACTATTAGCTTCCACAGCTCTAAATCCCACTAGACAACTCAGGACATGTGTGCTACGGTCTCGTGGCTTTATTAAAACATTTCACAAAACATTAAAAATCCAATGAAAGCGATAAAAACGAAAATGACAACCGGGCTCTGATACCAATTTGTAACACCCCCATCCCGGAACAACCTCGGGACTAGGAGTGTCCACCATCACCTCCAAGAGGTGGCTACACGTGTCATCGCTCAAACGCATTTATAAAATAAATATAAATGATTTATTCTGAAATAAGAGTGGTCCGGACCAAATAGCAAAACAATATGTAAATACCATAGTCACGATAATGAAATAATAAATACGAAATGCAAAATAAAACTCATCGAGACCTCGTGCACGCCTCTCCCATCAGTCCGCTGTGAACCTTCATGTTGCTGCTCAACCTCATTACTTTTTCTCCTCGCCATATCCTGTCCATCCACGACAGCCCAAAAATTGGGTGAGTACGACATACGCACTCAGTGAGATCAATACCTGTACGTACTCTGTGCCACGTATTCTCCAGCTCGAACTGAATATCATAAAATAATGATATATCCTAAGTCTAAACTAAAGATATTCGCACACGCCTTCTTCCGAAGGTTCGAGTGTGAAACCACCCGATCGAGCACACTAACAAGATATTCATTCGGTTTAAACACCGAACCCAAATATCGACGTTCTCCGACCCCAACACTTGGTCGCACGTCAGTTCTCTAGATCATCTCTAGTCACTTATACAACTCATATACTTATCATAAATTCTCCTACAACAAATTTAGGGTTTTAATCCAATTGCACTTATAACGTCTCATTTTTCCATTATGATCCTATAAATTCTATCGTGATCATGCCTCATTTTAAAAATATAATCTCTTCCATAAATCGATTACAAATCCGAAATTAGGATGGAGAAAATCATCACCTTAGCTTCTCGACGATTCTGGCTAATATGGCTAGCAACCACAACGATCAATTTTTTTCCCTATTTTAGATCCATTCAATTCCATAAATTTTCATAATATAAATATTCGAATTAAGTGAATAATCACAACGAATCATTTAGAGATTTACCAAAAATCACGATTAGAATCCACCCACGAAGAACGCGATGAAAATTGAAGATCCTTCTCCAATTTCTTCTTCTTCTTTTTTTCTTCTTCCCCTTTCCTCTTTTTTTTCCTCTCGGCAAATCTCTCTCTCTCTCTCTTAGAAACCGGCTGCCCTCTTCCCTTGTTTTTTTTTCTTTAACCCTAATAATAATAATTATATATATATATATAAAGTGTATAAGGGAGTCGACTTCTCTTATCATTCGGGCATCACAATATAAACAATAGTTAAATGTAAATTTAGATATTAAAAATAGTAATTCAAAATTTTTTAATCATTTTTCATTCGATATAGATAGACACAAACAATATAACATTCACGCATCTATAACTATTAGCCCACGTGTCAATATATGAGTAATAAGAAGTAATAATCCGACGTGTAATTCATGAGATAAGGCAATATTCTCATGCGGAGACCCTCACTGAGCTTCCCATGCACCATCCATGGAGTAAATCATGTCAATGTCCCTATCTATTACTATTCCACATCTATAAATGTAAAGCCAATGTCTTTATCCATCACCTTCACATTCACTATCTTTCATAATTGAAATTAAAAAAAAACTCTTTTTTGTTCATCAATGGCGTCAAAGAAGCTTTTTCATGGCAGATATAGTTACATTTATCAATACCCAGAAACAGAACTCTCTCAAAACGATCAGAATCTCTTCGAGTTCGAAGAATCCGATATTTATAATCAAGACGATCAATCGTCCACTTCGTTTGACGCTAAATTACCAATACCCATTTCGAGATCGTCGAGAAAACCGGAAAAAACCGGAGGTCCCGACGTCGGTAACCGGAAAATAAAACCGGTCGCATGTTCACTTCCGGTTAACGTCCCTGACTGGTCAAAGATTCTGAAAGACGAATACAGATGCCCATGTAAGAGAGACAGTGACGACGACGAAGACGAGGATGATGGAGGTGTTCCGGCGGCCGGAGACGGAGGATGGGTAAGTACTCCGCCGCATGAGTATTTGGCACGGCGGAGAGGGTCGTCGTTCTCGGAGCAGGAAGGAAAGGGTCGGACTTTGAAAGGAAGAGATCTATGGAGATTGAGGAATGCGATCTGGGAGAAGACTGGGTTTAAGGATTAACGTATTTAATTAATGATTATATTATTTAAGTTAATTAAGGCTTAATTATGGTATAGATATTGGTGTAGTCATAGATAAACATGATTTAATTAGATGAAATGACGGTTAATTACAGATTTTGTGGACTAATTGGATTAGAGGTTTTGATGGCCGATTTTTGTCTTTTTTTTTTTTAAATGAGATAAATTGTTGTTCATGTGATCCTTTTGTTAATTTATTTTAATTCTTGGGTTAAAAATTCAAATAATTTTTGTAAATTTAATTGTTATTGGATAATCACAGATTTAATACAATATTATTGTATTGAGATAAATTGTTGTACTGAGATAAATTTTTGTCTTTTTTTTAAATGAAATAAATTGTTGTTCATGTTATCCTTTTGTTAATTTATTTTAACTCTTGGGTTAAAAATTCAAATAATTTTTGTAAATTTAATTGTTATTGGATAATCACAGATTTAATTGTATTGAGATAAATTGTTGTACTGAGATAAATTGTTGTCTTTTTTTTAAGTGAAATAAATTGTTGTTCATGTGATCCTTTTGTTAATTTATTTTAACTCCTGGGTTAAAAATTCAAATAATTTTTGTAAATTTAATTGTTATTGGATAATCACAGATTTAACACAATATTATTGTATTGATATAGGGTATAATTTGTTTTGACAGTTTCCGTAGTTACGAAAAAATATAGATATAATTTGTTTAATGAATCCTAATAGCAAACAAGCAGGTTAATTATGCAAATTTGTTAAAACAAAATACATCATCTAAAATGATTTCAACCATTGAATTTTGAAAGCTGGTAGAATTTGTAAATTTTTTCCAAATGTGATATATTTATACATACGTTTCAATATATTTATCTCAACGTTTCGATTTATTAAAATAATAATAACAATAATAAATGAAATAAAATGTTATTTGAAATAGTTTTTAGAACAATTTATTTATAAAAAATAATTTTATTTATTAAAAAATTATAAAAACATCCTACATTATTTTTATTTAACTAATGTTATATTACGAATTTAATTACAATTTTCATTCAACATTATAATTATTGCAATATAATCTGTTATTTTTCTAAAAAATTCAATTAATTATAATAAAAATATATTGCATTAAGACCTTCGGAGTGAGACAGAGAGTTCACTCTTTCAAATGGGAGAAAAACAGGGAGATTCTGCAGCCTCTTCCCTCTCGTCCCTGCTCTCGACTCGCTCTCTCTCTCTGTCTCTCTCTCTCTCTCTCTCGCTCTCTCTCTCTCTCTCTCTCTCTCTCTCTCTCTGTTGAGCTCAAAATGAGGATCATTGTCCGATCATTTCTGTTCGTAACAACACTCTGTCTTATCTTCTTCCTCCGCTGTTACTGTTCCGTTACAATTCAATTTCAGACGCTGACATTACTCCCCCCATGGTGTTTATGAGGCTTGGCTCCAAATCCGAAGCCTTTCATCGTGAAGGTCAAACATGGTACTCTCCTTTTCTTCCTTTGCCACACCCCTCATCGATTTTTCCTCCATGAAGTAAATTTTCCTTCCTTTTCCTCTTGGGTTCCTCTTTTTAACCTAAATTCGATTAGGGTTAAGATTTCCGTTTGAATTCTCATGGATTTTCCCTCAATGAAGTAAAATTTCCTTCATTTTCTTATTGGGTTCCTCTTTTTTTACCTGATTTCGATTAGGGTTAAGATTTCCGTTTGAATTCTCATGGATTTTCCCTCAATGAAGTAAAATTTCCTTCATTTTCCTCTTGGGTTCCTCTTTTTTACCTGAATTCGATTAGGGTTTTTTTCCAGCTTGCTGTAATATTTCCGTTTGAATTCTCATGGATTTTCCCTCAATGAAGTAAAATTTCCTCCCTTTTCCTCTTGGGTTCCTCTTTTTTACCTGATTTCGATTAGGGTTAAGATTTCCGTTTGAATTCACATGGAAATTGATAATGAAATCAAATCTGTAAATTGACATCTCTCCTCTGTAGGCTATGTACCACAGGGCTCGTAAGCGACGTGACGATAGAAGTTGGAGATATGACGTTTCATCTCCACAAGGTTATATCTTTTTTTTAATTGATTATTACATAATTGATAAGTATATTCTGATAATGTCTGAATGATTATTTATAGTTCCCATTGCTATCTCGAAGTGGGCTTCTTGAGAAACTCATAGAAGAAACATCAAATGAAGATGGATCAGTATGTGTTCTTAAGTTAGATGATATACCAGGAGGAGGCAAAAGCTTTGAACTTGTCACTAAATTCTGTTATGGCGTCAAAATTGATCTTACAGCTTCAAATGTTGTCAGTCTTAGATGTGCATCTGAGTATTTACAGATGAATGATAACTATGGAGAACGAAATTTGATCGGTACAACTGAAAGTTTTCTCAATGAAGTCTTTGGAAAATGGACAGATTCAATCAAAGCTCTTCAAACATGTGAAGAAGTTTTCAATTACGCCGAAGATCTTCATATTATCTCGAGATGTGTTGAATCTTTAGCTATCAAAGCATGTGCTGATCCGAGTCTTTTCAGTTGGCCTGTTGGAGGTAAAACTATAAGTGAAGATGATATGAATCTATGGAACGGAATATCGAAATTTCAACCGTCTGGTGAAGATTGGTGGTTTGATGATGCGTCGTTACTTAGTTTATTTCTATTCAAAAGACTCGTTGAAGCTGTTGAAGCTCGAGGAATGAAGCTCGAGAATATAGCGTCCGCTGTAATGTATTATGCGAAAAAGCATATTCCTTTGATGAATAGACAAGTAGGAATGGATGAACAAATGTCAGTAGAGATGTTATCTCCTTCCGAAATCGAACAAAAGACGTGTCTCGAAGAGATTGTCGAGTTACTTCCACGTAAGAAAGGCGTAACATCTACAAGGTTTCTTCTTAGGCTTCTTCAAACGGCTATGGTTTTACACGTAAGTCAATCGTCGAGAGAAAATCTCGAGAAACGGATTGGTTTACAGCTTGATCAAGCCGCTTTAGTTGATATTCTTATACCGAATATGGGATTCTCGGAGACCCTTTATGATATAGATTGTGTTTTAAGGATGATTGAGCATTTTATATCCGCTGAACAAATCGGGATCTTGAATTCTCCGTGCATAATGGAAGAAGGGCAATTAGTGAAAGAAGGTATTGACGAAGTAACGCCAATGACAATGGTAGCGACTTTAATAGATGGATACCTCGCTGAAGTAGCGCCTGACGTTAATCTAAAGCTTTTGAAATTCGAAGCCATTGCCGCTGCTATTCCTGATTATGCAAGACCTTTAGACGATGGAGTTTATCATGCGATTGACGTATATTTGAAGGTTAAAAATGCTTACTTTAAGGCTTTATTTGATTTATTTCGGCGTTTATTTCGATTAATCGAAACACAAATGCAGGCACATCCATGGATTACGGATTCAGAGAGAGAGCAGATATGTAGATTGATGAACTGTCAGAAGCTTTCGTTGGAAGCGAGTACACACGCAGCTCAAAACGATAGGTTACCTCTTCGGGTAATCGTTCAAGTTCTTTTCTTCGAACAATTAAGGCTTAGAACGTCGATATCCAATTGGTTTTTCGTTTCTGAAAATCTCGAAAATGGTGAATACCCAAATGGCACGGTGAAAGAACGTGTTTTAGAACTCGAAAAGGAGTGTATGAACATGAAGCAAGAGCTGCAAAAGCTCGTGCGAACGAAGCGAATATGGAAGAATTTCACGAGGAAATTAAACTTCAAGAAGAAATCTGAATGTTGCAAGCCAAAGGATCAAACACCTACAATTTAGAATCATGGAAAAAGCCGGTCAGATCCTTTCGTTTCATCTTCTGTCTTCGAGATAAACTCCGATTGTTGTTCTTTTTACGTTTGATTTCCACTCGTAGTTTGCAATATTACTGATATTTCTTCTCGTTCCTCGTTAGGTTAAGATCGAAACCCTATATCTGATAGGATTTCAGCTTCATCACAATCCTCTGTTTCCTCGATGATTCGTAGAGTAATCGAACAATATATCTATTTTCCTCTGCAAGTTGTTTCCTTTTTGTCTTAATTGCTAAAAGTTTGATGCTTTATGTCCTAAAGCGACGAGATTTCGCGAAGAAAATGTTCGATCTTTTATATATAATCGGTAACGGAAATACAAATTGCGAAAGAATCGTCTGCGAGTTTTTGCAGGTGAAGTAATAGGAAACGGATAACAATGATTTTCGAATGAAAAATGAAAGATTTACGTATTCCCGAATGAAAAATGAAAGATTTACGTCATGATCCTAACACGCCGGAAGGTCCTTGGGCGGTGGTAGAACAGAATTCTCCGGTGTATTACCATTTTCGACGACGAAAGCCATCTTCAAACCCCACATTGTATGAACTTCTAAGTGACAATGCATAAACCAAACACCTGAAAAAACAAAGTTACAATCAAAACATAATCTGATCATATGTATTATATATATGCATATATATATATATATTACCCGGATTATCAGCTCTGAATCGGATGGCGGTCCATCCACCCGTATTTCTCTCAGGCGGGTCAACAAGATTGAACTTAACCAGATCTTTCTTTGGATCGAAGTTGCCTATACCGCTTCCCACAACGAAGAAGTTGTAACCATGGAGATGGAACGGGTGTGACTCCACGGTTAAGAGATTCGTGTCTTGCAAGATCAACTCAATTGTAGTATTGAACTTAACTCGACTCAATCGCGTTCCTAAGGAAGTCCCGAGGTTAGTCGTTAGAGGAGAATTAGTGTAATTGAACGATTTTGGAGGGCGATCAGGGAAATCCGTCTTGAAAACACCTGATATATTGAAGTAATGAGCCTGTAAAAGAGCGGTTTTAGGCATAATAAACGTTACGTTATTCAACGAAGCCACGAGCTTTGTCCCGTTCACACAACTCGGGCAAGGATTGATTCCTAGTCCGATCGTGTAGAATAAACGACGATCTACTTTTAACGGTACATTCGCAGGGAAAGTAGGTGTGTTAAGACTTTTGAGTTTAGCGTTATATTCTAAGGCAAAAGTTGTGTCATTTGGAAGAGGTAGGTTTGGGAAAATGGGTAAGATAGTGTTTGGTACGCCTTTGTATTGAAGAATTGCGGTCACGGTTTTATTGTCAATTGGTACGGGAGCGTCCATGAATGGTCTTGCTGCCATAAAATAGCGGTTTGGAGGTCGGTTTGCTTTAACCAACACGTTTGTGGTTTGACCGGGTCCGAGGAGGATCGCTTTGGTAATGAATGGTTTGGTGTATACCGCATCGATCTCCACAACAGTCATGTTATGACCCGCGATTGCAAAAAAGAGTTCGTCGTTTAACGCTGCGTTTATGATTCTTAAAAGGTATGTTTTACCCGCCTCAACCTCCAACGCAAATGTATCTAACAAAAAAAAAAGATTATATTAGATTGATATGATATTATTATCATGTTGAAATGAATCAAGTTTAAAAAAAATTTACGTTTTTCAGAACATGGAAATAACGGTCCAGGCTTCCCGTTGATGGTATGAGCATCCGAAGTCGGAGGGGCCGACCCCAATGAATTGGCTTGGTTTACAAAAGTCTCAACATCACCATTCCACCATTCGCCTATAAAGAAAATATCGAAAAGTGTATTTTTACGATAGGAGATTTAAAAATATTGTAAAATATTCATATATATATATATATATAATTTTGATTATGATGTGATTGTTTCACATATTATAGTTATATAATTAAAAATTAAGATTTATTATATTAGTATATATTATAACTCTAATATCTTGTACGAAAAACACATAATAATATTATTTCGATCAAAATTTTATTATTATTCATTTATTTATATCTTGTACATAATATATTTACATTTTACCAAATAAAAAAATACTAGAAAATTTTACGTTGTCATTGATCAATAATTCGTATATAAGACTGATTAGTAATTTTCACTAACCGAAGATTATGTTGGTTTCTAGGTGTGGTTGGGGGAACGGGAACAATTGTCCATGTCTAGGCATGATGACGATAGCTCCGTATACCGTGGCTCGTAGCCAAAGGATGTGAGCGTGCCACCATAACGTCTCTCGTTGTCCAGTCACGTTAAAATCATAAACATAACTGTGTCCGGTTTGAATGGGGCATTGCGTGATGTATGCCGGTCCGTCAGCCCAACCATTTCGGTATTGTTTCAATCCGTGCCTGAGTGATTCATAAACCAATATTAACTCCGGTTAGAATCGAGAAAAGTAAAATATCGATTTAGTTTTGATTTGAATTTAGAGACATCACCAGTGGATAGACATGTTGTATTGTACATGGTTGGTGACATTGACGATGACTCGGTCTCCTTCTCTTGCGTAAATCGTCGGACCGGGAAACATTCCGTTAACCGTGACAATCGGTTTGGCATGGCATAACCGACTTATGTTCATCACTTGAACCTAATCAAAATATACAACAAAAACATTTGCAAATAACTAAGAATTTCATTTCTCGTCACTAAATTGCAATCCAAATATATTCGGTTGACGTTAAACCGATTCCAAACCAATATATTGTCTTATACGAATTCTATCGTACAAAAAATTCAAAACTTACGTCGAAATTATATCTTTTGATGGCTGCTTCCACGGATAAAACATCAAAAAAATTGAGAAAATAAAATAAAAATAAAGAAATAATTGGAATTTGAATGGTCTGTATTTTCATTTCTTTTTTCTTAATAGAATGAAGAGATTGAAGATTGTGATGAATGAAACTATAGCTGATTGTAATGCTTATATATAGTTTTTCCATGCGAACAAAGAGTTGTTGAAATGCATGAAAAATAAGATTATTATTTAACCTATAAATATGTATTATTAAATTAAAAAAATACATTAGAAAAATAAAAAAAATTTTAAAAAAGAACAAGACTTGTAAGCAAAAACTTTATGGGAGACGTTGAAAAATCAACGTAACGTTTGTTTAATAATAGTATAGAGTACCTTTGAAGTTGATATCGGAGCTTTACATTCAAAAATATTTTTCAAAATTGTGATTTATCCCCCTATATTTTAATTATTTTCATATTTATACCTATAGTTATGTGTTGTAAAACATTCGATTATTTCAAATAATAATTCAATGATTTAGATGATTAAGTTTTTTTTAAGTTGAATTATGTAAAAATTTACTTACGGAATTTAATATATATAGTTTTGGGAATTATTCATTTGAAACAATATCAAATTAAAACATTAGTTTTTGGTCGTAAAGTATTCTATCAATTTCAAGATTATTTAATCAAAGGTCAAGTTAAAAAATTATTATATTATTATTATTATTATTATTATTATTATTATTATTATTATTATTATTATTATTATTATTATTATTATTATTATTATTATTATTATTATTATTATTATTATTATTATTATTATTATTATTATTATTATTATTATTATTATTATTATTATTATTATTATTATTATTATTATTATTATTATTCGGGCAAATATTGCTTTGCAGGAACATGTTGCTTGGCCGGTAGTTTAATCTGTCCTCTTCAGCCTATGTATTTTTCTTTTCTAATATAAATAACTCCCAACTAACATATAATTTAGATTAAATTCAACTAACATATAATTTAGATTAAACTCCAAGTTATAATATAAATAGCCGATTTACAGTAAATTGTATTTATTGGATAATGCAAAGGTATTACGATGGTATAAATAGATATCCTACTTATATATATATATAACTGTATTGTGATATTCAATCAGAGCACTGTTATTATACTACATTTACGAGACACTGCGAGAATATATGTTATACACAATTGACAAAAAATATCCACGAATTTTATAATTTTATCTTAAAATTTTAAGGTATTAATTTGTATATATTATCGGTCTAAAATAAATATGTATAAATCGACTACTTGTCTTGACAGCACAATGAGTATCTTCTAAATAATAAAATGAAATAACCTTAACAAACGAATTTTATAGGCTCTCATATTATGATAAAAGAAATAAGATGCATTTAGTTCTTATTTTTTTCTCTATAATTTCAAAGATATTAATATATCTGTCATAATTTTTATTCATTTATATATAACGCACTTATATAATGTTTCTATACACACCGTGTATATATATATACATATATATATATAAACTTAATGTGTTTTTATATATCAAATTGATTGTGAATTTTTAAAAGGGTATTGGAATTTTAAATGAATTCAACTCACCAATTAAATTAATTTACATGTATCAATATTATGGATTATTTTTCGACAAATTAGTTTATTATTGTATAGTTAATATGTAAGTATTAATATATCAACATTTTATTTTAGGATAATTCAGTTATAAAAAAGAAAAAAAAGTTTAAATCAAAATGAATAATATTACTATATGAATGAGAAGATGACTAAGAAAATTATTAAGTCGATGGTGGAAAGTATATCCAAATAAATGGGAGAATGCTTATCCTCATCTATCTTTACACACTTTATATTATAATGTGTATATATGGACTGAAATCATATAATATAAATCAATTGTCTATATGGGCAAAATGGTCATTTACTGTTCTCTATTATGGAGTTGACATTTTTATCCTCTGGTCATAATTAATTAATTAAACGTGGCTAATCTATATCATTAGGCATGTTAATGAATAGAACATAATTAGAGATTAAATTTTCGTTGATTTTTTAATGTTATTGGTGTGTTAAAAAATATTTTATGATATTTTAACAAAAAAGTGGAAAATAAATACTAAAACTTTTGTTTTTTCTAAGGCTAAAAGAAAAAAAATTACACGTCGGCCCATTAGGAAGGCCCACCAACGACATTTGTGGCGTGCGCCATCTCAAGATTATGGTGATCGACGAGGCATCCTCCAATTGTATCTTGCCACGTGTCATGTAGAGCTTATGGTTATGGATTCTCTCCCAAGTTTTTTTTATCGATTATGATATTAAATGTTTTTATATATTTTAAAGGAATTTTCTCATTCATTATTCATTGATTTTTTTCGATTAATATAGATATATTAATTATGAATTAGTGGATTAATAATATAAGTTTTATTTGTTCGTATGTTTTAGAAGATGATAATTTATTTTATATACAAACAAACATATATCAATTTATTATTTGCTTTTTTTAGTTTGTTGTTGTTTCTTCTTTTTCAAAAGTTGTAAATTTAAGGAGAAAAATAGGTTTGTAAACAATAAAAAAAGGCAAAAATAGTTTTTAAAGTTTAACCTTTCATAATGTGTTTATATCATGGTGGTGCACTTGATAAAAAAAATATAAAACTATTAATGATATTCGTTCTTACAACATGTATTTATTTATCTATTTTACAACGCTTATATAATCATTTCATTGATAACAAAAAAAAACTAAGAAAGAGGTAAAAGAATGATGAGGAAATTATCCATCAATAATAACTCATTTCAATTATCACATCACCTATGTTTAATGGAAGAAATAATTGTACCTAATTTCTAGATTTTAATTTCTTAATTTTTTATTCTAATCATTTTTTAAAATCCATTGGAGGAATGTTGGGCGATCATTTATAATGGGCATCTATTGAATATGTTAAATCTCATCTTCCACTAAAATATTTTGTTCATCACTTAAAATTTTGAAAAAAAAATATTTATTTAGAAAACTCTGGAATTCAAAATTTCAAAGATTAATTATTTACAAATCACATTTTATATTTGGTATTTTTATTACTTTTCAAGGACAAACGTATTGAATCCTACAATTTAATGTATTTTTGGAGGGGTGGAAAAAATATATTTAAAACATTTCAAAATTATGATGGTGCTTTGAAAGTGGATAGTAATATATATGGTGTTTAAAATAAGGTCGAATTTAAAATTTGCATGTTTCAATGTATACAAATATGGTTTTTAAATCTATCAAATTTAGGATTTAGGATATAAAACGAATTATCCATTCATAAATCAATTTCAATCAAATATATTTAAAAATGGATTGACGAGCGAGATTTTAACTTTATTTTTATATTTATTCGTTTTAAAATGTGCATTGATATATATATGTATATATATATTGAATATGATGAAAATATTATTAAAAGGTAGATGCAAAGAAACTTATGTTTACGTTTATGCACAACGAAATTCAATATGTTGATTTGATTATATCTTTGACTTTATATTTCATGAATTTTTATTTGTTTTAGTTTTGTAATATTTTATAATTTTGTATTTAAATTGATACATTTATATTTTAGATATTTTATATAATATATTATATACTTTTAAAGAATGGTCTTATTTCGCGATCCAATTCGTTTTTCTGCAAGTTCATGAACAATTAGACAGGAATAAGATTTGTTGAACCAAACCAACTAATTTTCTAGTTAGTTCAAAACGATTTGGATTGAATCGAGTCGAACCAATCCATTTTACATCTCTGCTCAAAATATTGCGTTAATGGGCTAGCATCCGCCCATTTTTAAAACTAATTCGAGTTTGGCTTTTTAGGATCATCAAAATATCGAACTTACACATGGAGATGAAAAATTAATATGGACATTAAAGTCATCCAAACACCCACATATCGATATGCGAGTTTCTATTTAATTTGTTTTATAAAACCTTAGAAATTCATTGTGCCATTGGTTCTTTTCTATGACATGCAAGTTGAAATTAGATTGCTCTTATGATTCTTGTTTGATTGAAACTTGAATGGAAGATGATTTGAGATTTGAAATTGTTGGAAAAATTTTGAATTAGGTCATTGACCTAAAATTTTAGAACCATCTAAATTTGGGATGAGACCAAGCGAATCCATTGACACCCCCTAATTCGAAAACATCTTTCATATGTTATTTTGACTTCAAGACTATCGTTCCCTTAAAAAAGTTTTCACTTCAAATCTACTTTTAAAATATTGATAACCCCATACTACACTTGTCCTTTAATTAGTCGACAAGTTTTCTCCATCCTCCAAAAAATCTCGATTTATCTCTCTCATGTGGTGCGAAAGTTACTGTTCTCTCACACCACGTCAGATTCAACATGAATAATTTGAAATCGACATCAAATTCATCGCATGTAACTTGAAATCGAATCCATTTAATAATTATTTTTACAAGAATATACGTGAAATTTAATTCAACCAAGATATATATGATATTCACAATTAATTTATTTTTAATGAAGTCCATATTTTTTTATAAATAATATATCTATAAAGCGGCAGAATATCAAAAATGCCCTCTTAGGGCTAAAACACTTCAAAACTACCTTCCTAAATCTGATGGAAAAAAATTGGAGAAAAGACATATGCGCCCTTAATGAAAAACACATACAAAGGAGGGAAAGACAAATATGAGAAGAGGGAAAACGAAAATTGAGAGGAGGGAAACAAAGTAGAGAGCTATTTCCTTTCATTTTCGAGTGTTTCCCTTCTATTTTCGAACGATTTCCTTCAATTTTTGAGTGATTTCTTTCCATTCTCGAGTAATTTCCTTCTATTTTGAGCGGTTTGCAGCAATTTTCGAGCGATTTTCAACAATGTTTCAGTCGCAGCAAGTTTCGAGCGGTTTCCAACAATGTTTCAGTCATTTTCAGTGATTTCCAGCGTTTTTAGCGATTTTCCGGTGATTTTTGGCGATTTCCGGTGATTTGTAGGTGAGTTTCAGCGATTTCGACCGTTTTCCGGTGATTTCTAGCAATTTCCGGTGATTTCTGGCAGTTTCCAGCGATTTCTGGCAGTTCCGGCGGTCGCATTGGGTCACAGGGTCGAACAGGGTCGGACTGGGTCGCTGGGTCGGCTGGGTCGGACTGGGTCATAGGGTCGGATAGGGTCGTTGGGTCGCAGGGTCGACTGGGTCGGACAGGGTCGCAGGGTCACAAGGTCGGCTGGGTCGGACAAGGTCACAGGGTCGCAGGGTCGGACTGGGTCGATAGGTCGAATTGGGTCGCTGGGTCGCAGGGTCGCAGAGTTGTACTGGGTCATTGGGTCGCAAGATCAAATTGGGTCAAACTAGGTAGAAAGATCGCATGAGTATTTTGGGAATTTTAGCATTTATAAAGGTATTTTTGAAACGAATTTTTTTTTTATTCCGAAAAAGGTATTTTTGAAATCTTTTTAACTTTAAAAGGTATTTTTGAAGTTAACCAGACCCAATATCATAAAAAAATTAATTGGAAAAAAAAAACGAGTGGTCCACGCATGACCACAATTGAGTGTGTGTTATAAGAAGACCAAGTGCTTGAAGAGAACAATAAAGGATGGCCACGCGTGCCCCCACATCCCTCACGTGCTTCTATTTCTCTCTTTAAAAAAAACTTTTTATAATATAAAAATTTTGAATTTTAATTTAATATAATTTTATCTCGTCGAAGAAAATATAAATTAAAAAAAGTATTTTTATTCCTTTTCTCGACTCTATATAACTCGAAATTGGATGAAAAACAATAGTTTTATAACTCGCTTTATCAGTTAAACTATTCCGAAGATTTATTTTTATATTCACAAAAGAAAAAAAAAACAGAGAGCATAAATACAAAGGATTAAGAAGGAAAAAAAAAGGAGAATATATTTTGGTATAAGTAAGTAAGAGCAAGGGACAGAAGTGATGGTATAGAGTGTTATAAGGACATAATTATTTTAAAGTTTGAGACTTTAATTTTTTTTATTTTAGATTCTGAAAATGGAGGAAGAGAGAGAAATGAAGAAGAAGAAACAGAGTTCAAGGTTCAGAAGGATTTGTGTCTTTTGTGGAAGTAGCCATGGAAAGAAACCTAGTTATAGAGATGCAGCCATTGATCTTGGCAAGGAATTGGTATGTATGTATGTATATATATATATATGTATGTGTGTTTTTCTTATGTTTTCAAAACCAAAGTTTGCTCTTTTCTTCGTATATCAACAATGGGTTCACGTGAAAAATGTTTGATTTATTTAAAAAAACCTAATTTTTTCTCAACGAAATTGTTGGGTTTATGTAAAAACCCTTCCTTTATCCATAGTTTCTATGCAAGATGTGTGTATATATATATATATATATTGAAGTATATAATCTGTTTAAAAAAAGGAAAAAAATAGAGAAAATCTTCATATATCAATCAACAATGGGTTCACGTGAAAAATGCTTGATTTATTTAAAAAACCCTATTTTTTTCTCAACGCAATTGTTGGGTTTCTGTAAAAATCCTTCCTTTTATTTTATCCATAGTTTTTATACAAGAGTGTGTGTATATATATATATATGTATATATAAAAGTATATTATCCATTTTTTTTTTAAAAAAAGAGAAAATATTGGGCAGGTAATGAGGAACATTGATCTTGTCTATGGTGGAGGAAGCATAGGTTTGATGGGTTTAGTTTCTCAAGCTGTTCATAATGGTGGTCGCCATGTTATTGGGTATTCAACTCTCTTTTTTTTTAATCCTTTTTATTGTTCAATTCAATTAATAATTTTAATTATATTTCAATCTTAATTATTATCATTTGAATAAAATATTTCAGAGTCATTCCCAAGATCCTCATGCTGCGAGAGGTATATCTCATTTTCCCATCCCTTGTAAACGTTGTTAAATTTAGCCGTTAATTACATGTTAATTTCTCTAATTATATATAAATATATATATGTATATACATGCAATGTATCTCGCATAGCTTACAGGAGAAACAGTAGGGGAAGTGAGGCCAGTTGCAGATATGCATCAGAGAAAAGCTGAGATGGCTAAGCATTCTGATGCTTTCATTGCTTTGCCTGGTCTCTCTCTCTCTCTATACATTATATCCACACATATTTATATTGGGCATATATATATATATAAAATATTGGTGTTGCAATTCGAGCGAATCTTTCCGAACTCAAATACAAGATTTACGAGATCTCTAAACTAAATTTGAGTAGTGTGTGAGAAAGAGAGTAGAATGAGAGATTGAACACCGTTGTTTACGAGTTCAATTGAATCGTTGATTCAATCTACGTCTCGGGGAAAGAAAGGGGATTGATTTCTTTAGAATAGTAGTTTTCCGATTACAAAAGAAATAGAGAATATCAGCGAACTAAGAAGATTAATATGAGTTGTGCTCACTGTAACCTCTCTTCACCTTTAGACTTTGTCGTATTTATAGGCTCGTCCTCTACCTTTTCACCTGTTCCGATATTAGTCCGTTAAGTTTGTAATTTGCAGAATAACCTCATTCTAAGTCAGCAAGTACACTTAAACACCAGTGTATTCCCTCGCATCATCTTTTTCCTTAATCCAGATAAGAATTAGATTATATGACATCAATTGGAACGTTTAGAAGGGGAGAAAAGATTGTATTCATAAAAAAAATGGGATAAAAGAAATATGTGATCTTATCTTTATTAGTAAAAACATATATAGTTTGATATTTTTGTTAATAAAACGAAATCTATTCGAAAGTTGAGAGGGAAGAGTAAAAGGCGATTTCGAATTTAAGAATAATTTCTAACGGATTTTAACGATTTTCGACCATTTTCGAGCGATTTACAGCGATTTTAAACAATTTCTTGTAATTTTTTAGCGACTCTAAAGTGATTTCCAACAAATTTCCATCGATTTTTAGCGATTTCCAGTGATTTTAAAGTCTCATAAATCATATAGGTAGCATGGGTCGCACGGATCATATGAACAATTTGAGGATATCAATATTTTGAGGTTAAATTTGAAATTAATTTTTTTTAAGGAAATATAGAATTGAAACACTAATAATATTTTAAAAATATTAATTTAATTAAACTAATAAATTTATAATTTTGTACGAATCAGGAGGTTACGGTACACTAGAGGAGCTGCTTGAAGTAATAACATGGGCTCAACTCGGTATACATAATAAACCGGTACGACGGTTTGGTTTTATTGAATCACATAATAAACCGTTATTTAACCCGTTCGGTTTTGTTCCGATTTTGCAGGTGGGTCTATTGAATGTGGATGGATATTACAATGCTTTGCTTTCGTTCATCGACAAGGCCGTAGAAGAGGGATTTATTTGCCCCACCGCTCGACATATAATTGTATCTGCACCAACAGCTAAAGAATTGGTTAAGAAATTGGAGGTAAATTACTCTAACCGGTTTGGTTTACTGGTAACCGGACATAATTTAATTTAATTTTTTATTTACCAACATGAGTGAGGTATCTTTAGACCAACTATAATTGCTACGTAGTTACCGTTGTGTATACATACATGCATGCATGCCAATTATACATCATGTAGGTATATATTAGTTTCAAGAAATAAACATATATACATATTTAGTAGATATAAAACATTTGTAGAGAATATTATACCAATTATTATTAAAACATTATTACTTAGGTAATATTATTAAAACATTATTATATATTGTAAATTCATATAGATATTATAATTTACATATATATTTGCAGGAATATGTGCCAGGACATGGTTTAGTTGCAAAATAGAAAAATTCGAACATGCAAAAAAAATGGATGCTTTGCGAGGTGAAATCAAATTCGGGGAAAATAGGGTTTAATTAAAGAGATTAAATAAAATTGGAAAAAATTTAGGGTTTAAGGCGAAATTAGCCCGACCTGGACAAAAGAACCTCTATTTTTCATGTAAATTTATATATTTTAAAATTTTAAGATTGTAAATTATAATAGACCATTATGGAATTATATATTTCCCAAATGATTAAGCGTTTTAAATCATACCTTTGATTATATCAATTTTTGTATTTTTTTCCATATATATATGTTTCAAAAAGAGAACCATACCACAAAGTATACACTAAGTTATATATAATCTTTAATTGTGTTTAAATACCAGATTATTATATTTAAATTCCTCATTCTATGTATTTGAGTAGCCAATTTTTTCTTTTAAAATGGAATGATTAATTAAACTATTATAGTTTCTCACTTAACCTTAAAATGTCTTCAATACTACATACCTTCAATTTATGGATGATAAATAATTCAGAGAACCATTTCCAAATAACTTATGAATGAAAAAAATTAGTCTCAATATAATAATTTGGAACTACAAAACATCAAGAAAAATGTTAGAAATAGGAGATAGAAGTCATTTGGAGAATGATTTCTAGACAATTTACGGATGATTGGATTCATTCTTTATATGATCATTTGAAACTATTAACCGTTAAGAATTATCCTAAATTGAAGATATTAAGATAACAGATTTCAAACAGTTTATAGATGGATGAAATTCGTTCCTATATGATTATTTAGATCTTGAAACACTCTTAAATCGTTCGAAATTGAAGATTGAATTCGTCTAAAAAATAAGACATTGTTTATTATGTTTTATATCAATTTTTAACATTGTGGAAACTCGTAAACACTCGTATACGTGTGATATTTTATGATTTACCAATTTGAGATTGTGTTGTTGTTTGAAAAAATGGAATGATTAATAAAAGACATAGGAGAAAAATTGAGATAAGTTACTAATATTTCTTAATTTATATTTTGGGACATAATTTTCATGTAAAATAGTACCATTTAAATAAATTTCATGCACAACAATACATAGTTCCAACCAATAGAAATATGTATTTACAAAATATTATCATTTAAATAATCTATTTTTATCTATTAGTTTTTAAAAAAATTTAAATGTAGTTTAGATTTAGTATCATTTATACAATATATTAAACACTCCTATATGTTTTAGTTTCGTACGACACTATTGTCGGATATCAGATCGTACAATAAATTTTGAATAAATAGTTTAGAATTAACACTTAAAGAAATATCAAATTTACAAATGGAAAAATATATCCCTAAAAAACTATTTTTAAACGTATTTTATCCATCCATAATTAATTGTTGATCATTAATATCCATGCAAAATTAGAGAAGATTTTTTCGTTCATATCGTTTAAAAAAATTTCAGAAAAAACCTACTATCTTCTCGATAAGACATTTAAGATCTTAATTTTTCCATTTTTATCCATAAAATTTTAAATTGGGAATGATTTAATAATAATAAAAATTCTTCCATGAATTTAGGGATAAAATTTTCATCTTTAATTTCTGGACCAATTATTTATTTGTTCCTGAATTCTAAATTTCTAATAATATAATGAATAATTTATTATTTAGTTTTGTGTGAATAAAATCGGTAGATAATCGATAATGATGTTGAATTATAAATAAAATAATAATTAATATAATAAAAAATGTATACGAAATTAATTCAATAAAAACTAATTAGAAAATGTAAAATTATCTAAAATAATATATATATATATGTTTATTTATTTGAGAATATATATAGAATAATACCAAGTAACAATTATATTATCAGTACTTTGTTTTATGGAATTGAGGTTGAATTTAATTTATTTACAACAAAAAATTTGTTGGAATTGGATCTTAGAACTGGTGTAAAGTTTAAGCTCTAAATAAACAGTATTTTTTTTAAATAATTTACTAATTATTAATTTAATTAATAATAAAAAAGAGTACAAAATCCAAAAGATCACAATCAAGTAAACAAAGATAAACAACTAAGATGCTTGTTAACTAAGTTATCTGTAACATGTAGTTTTCTCGTACTTTTCTTTTTTTTTTTCAATTATATTTGGTCCAATGGAAATTAAAATAATCTCACGAAACAGGAGATTAACTAAAAAATTAATGTTATAAAAATCCAAAACTATAACACATAATATAATAACTTAAAAATATGCTTTAAATAAAATTTTCAAACATTAACTATACAAATTTTTAGAGTTCAAATTTGTTTGTAATACGATTTAGAGTATAATTGTACTTTTTAGAGTTATAATTATATCTTTATCGTATATTATATATATGACAATTTAAATTCATTTTTATCGGATTAATTTATATTTTATTATATATCCAACTGTTTTAATATATATGTATGAAAATTCAAAATTGTATATTTATTATACCAATGCTGAATATGTTTAAGAGTGCGAGAAAATAAGTTTGACAAATTTGGAGGGATAAAACAATAGTCGTAATGTTGAATAAATTATATATATATATGTATATATATATATATATAACAAAAAAGTGGTTTTCTTAATATAACCACAAATAGTAAAAAAAAAGGTAATACTAAATATGGGATTACATATATATAACAAAAGCTGTGATAATACTTTAAAAGAGAAATTATGTTATAATTGAAAAATTGAGTTACATAATTCCGACAAATTTAACAATTTCAGAGAATTTAGGAATTTTATTGGTATTTTATTTCGTTACCTTTATTTCTGTTATTGGACAATAGGAACAAATTCGCATAGAAAGAAAAATGATAAATCTAGAAAGAAAAATGTATAAATGTGACTACAATGTAAAGAGTTATAATATTTATAAAATCCAAAAGTTATTTAGATATAATGGTGTGTACCTTAATATTCCAAATAAAAATAAGACTTTTAAACAAACCCAATGGAAGGTTTTCCATTTTTTATATTTAACCAAATTAAATTTACAAATTATCAAAAAATTTAAAAATAAGCTACTTCGGTTAAATTTGTTCGAATTCAAAATAACAAGTATATAAAATTTACTTATAAATGCGTTATTTTGATTATTTTCCTGCAAATTTTAATTTTTCTGTAGATAGTATGTTATATATTTTAATTTATTGTATAATACACCTTAATATATTGTTAGATAGTTGAATTTATTGTTTATCCATGAATAAAGATCTCGTATTATAAAATAAAATATTAAAATATGTTAAAAAAACAAATTTATCATATATGAAACCCAAAACCGTTTAAAAGTTCGAAACATTTGAATATTCATTACACTTTATAATTTTTTTGAATAACCTCTAACATCCTACAAAATCTAATATATCTAAATTTTGAAACAAACAGTTTATGAAATGTAAATATTTTAAATATTATTGATACACGCACATAAAAAAATACTAAAAAATCCAAATATGATACAAACGAAAAATTAATTAGTATATGTTTACTATGTTGGTATTTTTTCTTAGTTTTAAAAATTTAAGATCATATGGTTATAAAACATTGGATGAATCAATACATTTATCAAAAAAATTTGCATATATTTATACAATTAACACATTTTTCTAAGGAAATTATATTTAATTTTTAAATGCCAAATCTCAAAAGTGATATTTTAGATCTTCCTCAGACTTAATTAATGGTTTAGCTGACAATGTTGTAGAGTATTAATTTAATATATTTTTTATATAAATTATTTATTTGAATAATTTTTCCTTTGAAATAGCTGTAAACTATGATAAATCCTATAATTAAATATGAATTTCGATCCATTTATTTTGGAATAAAAACTAATTATTCGACTAATACATTAATATGGTTTTGGAGTTCATAAAAAAAAATACACATGACCCTTTCGACGCTGATCAAAATCTAAGACGAATCTAATTCGAATGACACGTTATGGCGATGCAAGTCTGTCGCAGTCGTATGTAATTCTAAGATTCGGCTCTTGATCAACATCGAGATCGAATATATTTTTAAAAAATGCACCTAATCCTCTCGACGCTGATCAAGATTCAAGACGAATTTAGTTCGAGTGATAGACGCAAGTATGTCGTCGTCGTGTATCACTCCAGGATTCGGATTTTGATCAGCGTCGAGAAGTCATGTGTATTTTTTATCGATTCAGATTTTTTATTCTATAATTACTTTCTACAATAATTATACAGATCATTTCGATGATTTATTAAAAGATATACAAAATAAATACAGAATTCATTAATTATCCAAATTTAGTTAAAAAAAGGTTTTTTTAATAACCATATCAAAGAAAAAAAAACTTTTTTTTTCATAAATGGCATTTCTCTCTTCTTCTCTTTCTCTCTCCTTCAAGGTGGCACAAACACCCATTCCTTCATACCTTTTTGCGAAAATATATAAGCGATGTATATATAATATACTATATATATAATATTATAAAATTATTTTCGAGATCTTTCTCTCTAACTGAGCTTTCTCTTCTCTCTCTCTCTCTCTCTCTCTCTCTCGTGGCTTTGATAAGAGTTCATTGAAGATCCGATTCTCGGTCTCTCTATATTAAGCTTGGTCAACTTGGCTTGATCATGGTGATTTCAAAGGTGACGTTTTTATTTCCCTCCTCTATAAACCCTAATTCTCTGTTTTTCCTTTTCCTTTTTCAGGGGCTTTTACGGAGTCTTATGCATATCCTCGGATTTTGTGCAAATGGGTTTTCTGGGTTTTTTTGGCCGATGTGTATTCATTTTTTAATTTTATTTTTTTAAAAAAAAAAAAAAAAACCCAGGTGGATCAGATCCGAGTTACAGCTGGATCTCTACGTTTTCTGGGTTTTTTCTGGTTTAGGGTTCTAAAAATTTATTCATTTGTCCATTTTCCCATCTGGGTTTCTGGATTTTTATTGGAGATTTAAGTTATTTATTTGCGTTAAACTGTTTCAGAAGATCCAAATGTATCGATCATCTGAGATCCTTACATTACATCAGAATTAAGAATCTATCGGGATTTGATTTAGTGAATGTTTGTAAAATGTAACTGATGTTATTATAGAATGTATGCAGTAATTTCCTTCAATTCAGCTCTATCTAGTGATCATCGAGTATTAATCCGAAGATCATGCATAGAACTTTATTAGATTGAATCAATCTGAACTGATTTTGGATGATCTTTTGGAATTTTCAGGTCAGAAGTTGATTCGGATGATTTAGCGGAATTCATATTGGTTAGCATATGGAAATCAGTGATCCTCTGTTCTTACTTGAGCTATTAGGGTTTCCTCCATTTGAACAGACTTAATTGTTGTTGTAAGGAACTTAAGATAGGTTTAAAACATCAGACTGACGTAAGATTTACGTCGGTAGAAGCGGCTACGTGTGTCGTTTTAGGCGGTTTTTAAGTTAATTTCATTCATTTGTGGCGCGAAAGCCGCAAATTAAGACAGTTTTGTTCGTTTGTAGCGCGAAAATCTGCTATACAAGACAGCTCAGAGAGGTTTTTATTCGAAGAATCAGTCGATTCGATTCGATACGCTGTTATATGAATTGTGCAAAAGAGGAAGGTTTATTATTCTGTTAGGCGTAAATCATAAGTTTATTCGGAGTGATTCAATCGAATTTTCGTGAATTGAGATCCGTATATATATCGGATGGAAGCTGAAATTATAACCTCAAGAACAGAGCTAGGGTTCATTCAACGAATGGGTCCTGCTCTTGTGCCAGTTCTTTTGATTTCAATCGGATATATCGATCCTGGGAAATGGGTAGCGGTTATTGAAGGAGGATCACGTTTCGGGTATGATTTAGTGGTGATTATGCTGCTTTTCAACTTCGTTGGCATCTTATGTCAGTACGTAGCAGCTCGAATAAGTATCGTAACGGGTAGAAACTTAGCCCAGGTATTATATTTCTTTACTCTTGAATTCTTATTTAATCGAAGCATTTAACGGATTGCTGCTCGAATATGTATATATGGTTATCTTAACTTGCAAATTATGCCAACTGCCCTTCCATATATGGTTATATTTTCCGATATTTCGTGCCCGTATCGTCTTTTTTGGTATATATCCGAACGAAATTTAATTAATCACCTTTTATAATTTCTCTAACATTTTCATGTTATGTATATGGAAAGATATGCAATGACGAGTACGATAAGTGGACATGCATGCTCTTAGGAGTTCAAGCAGAGTTTTCCGCAATTTTACTCGACCTTTCAATGGTAATTCCTTCCTTGTAGGCCTTTTGATTCGTAAATCTCGTTAATATTTGATCGGTAAATATATTTCATTGATCTGATTTTACTATCTCTATGGTAAACAGGTTTTAGGTGTTGCACATGCACTTAACCTTCTCTTTGGGTTAGACGTGGCTACTGGCGTTGTTTTGGCCGCCATTGACGCCTTTTTGTTTCCCGTCTTTGCCTCGTTCCTCGTATGATTAACGTTCTTTTACTTCATATATGTCGTGTGTGCAATCACGGTAGCATAATACTTGCATACAATTTTGTAGGATAATCGTGTGGCGAATACTGTCTCCATTTGCTCGGCAGGTCTGGTTTTACTTTTTTACGTTCCTGGTGTACTTTTAAGTCAGTCCGAGATCCCATTCTCGATGAACGGAATGTTAACAAGATTGAACGGGGAGAGTGGATTCGCGTTGATGAGTCTTCTTGGCGCGAGCGTCATGCCTCACAATTTTTATCTCCATTCTTATTTTGCCGCGGTACTTTTCTCGTTCCTTTTACTTTCCGCTTTTCGATTAAGGACCGTCCATATTAAGCAATGAGCGTTTCCGTTTCAGGAAAGTACGTCTTCGTTAGATGTATCGAAGAGCAGATTGTGTCAAGATCATCTTTTTGCCATCTTTTGTGTCTTCAGTGGTCTATCACTTGTAAATTTTGTACTGATGAATGCAGCAGCAACCGTTTTTCACAGTACCGGCCTCGTTTTAATGACTTTTCAGGACGCAATGTCACTAATGGATCAGGTCGTTCAATGATTATCCTTCTTTGAATTCGATGAGATAGTCGTTAGAAATGTGCCGTGATTAACTACTACCGTGTTTTTCTTATTTCTGTCAGGTATTTAGGAGCCCGATGGTTCCAATGGCGTTTTTAGCGCTCATGTTTTTCGCTAATCAAATTACTGCGTTAACGTGGGCTTTTGGCGGAGACGTTATCCTTCATGACTTCCTGAAGATTGAAATACCCGGTTGGCTTCATCGTGCTACAGTCCGGATTCTCGCGGTCGCTCCTGTTCTATATTGTGTGTGGACATCCGGGGCGGAAGGGATATACCAGTTACTAATTTTCACGCAAGTACTGATCGCTATTATGCTTCCGTCCTCTGTAATCCCGCTCTTTCGTGTTGCATCATCGAGACAAATTATGGGCGTCCACAAAATTGGTCAGGTTGGCGAGTTCTTAGCGCTTTCAACGTTCTTGGGGATTCTCGGTTTGAATATCGTTTTCGTTGTGGAAATGGCTTTCGGAAATAGTGATTGGGCTGGCGGATTGAGATGGAACTCGGTAATGGGCACGTCTCTAACTTATATCGTTCTTCTCGTGTCTGTTTGTGCGTCTTTATGCCTCACGCTTTGGCTGGCTGCTACGCCGTTGAAATCTGCGAGTAACGGGATAGAAGCTCAAGTGTGGAATATTGAAATTCAAAATGCTTTATCTTATCCGTCTGTACGAGAAGCGAAAGTCGAAAGAATCGAAACGGGACCAGTTGAAGAAGAATCGTTGGCGGCTCTCGTGGGAAACAGAGCGAATGATCAACCAGATACATCTGTTGTAAGCTCAAGCTATGACTTACCAGAAGCCATTTTGATGCCTGAGCAAGAAATTCGATCGAATCCTCGGGAAAACGAGGGCGGTGTTAAACTCTCTACCCCTCGGGTGAATCTATCTGAAGTCATAGAACAGTCTGAATCACAGTCAACGGTGGTGAATGAGGTCAGTGATGATGACGATTCAGCTGTCGAAACCAAGACGGTAAAAGTTGAACCCGTGATTCCCGTCGAGAAAACTGTTAACGTAGAAGATAACAAGAGGTGGGATGTGGCGAAGGATGTTGACGAAGCCGTTTCTTGGGAAACTGAAGAACGATCGAAACCCGCTCCTCCAAGTAACTACTTACCGATTGTATCTGACGGGCCACCTTCTTTCCGTAGCCTCAGCGGGAAAAGCGAAGAAGGTGGAAGTGGTACGGGAAGCCTCTCAAGATTGGCAGGCTTGGGTCGTGCGGCTCGACGACATTTATCTGCAATTCTTGATGAGTTTTGGGGGCAGTTATATGATTTTCATGGCCAAGTTGTTGCTGAAGCCAGGGGAAAGAAGCTAGATCTGTTACTCGGGGTTGACCAAAAGTCAACCTCGTCAATGAAACCGGATTCTTACAGAAAAGAAATCGGTGGATACGGTGTATTCTCGAGTGCAAGGGGATCAAAATCGCAGACGAATTCAAATTTATATGAACAGAGGGCACCGGGAAGTATCGATTCATTGTACGGAGTACAACGAGGTTCATCACTGATGGCTAATAGAGTTCAGCTGTCGGACGGATATACAAACTCTAATATAAATTCTTACGAATCGGGCGAGAGACGATACTCGAGTTTACGTGTTCCACCGTCTTCAGACGGTTGGGACTATCAACCAGCTACAGTTCACGGGTACCAGGTAACGTCCTATCTCAATAGACTCGCAAAAGAACGGCTTGAACTTTTACGTTCTCATGGTGAAATCTCTGCGTCGAGACCTCAATCCCTCGGGGCTATGACTTATACCGAACAACTTGCTTTAGCTTTGAGACAAAAGTCGCAGAACGGGATAACTCCTGGACCGGCCCCGGGTTTTCACAATATTACCGCTTCAAGGAACGCACCGTTACAATCTGAACGGTCTTACTTCGATACTCCGTCTTCGGGTCCGACTGATAACGTCGGAATAGCAGCGAGTGAGAAGAAGTACAATAGCATGCCAGACATATCGGGACTCTCGATGACTAGCAGAGATTTACAATTACCAAACAAGAGTGGATATTGGGATTCATCAACTGGGCGATACGGCGCTTCATATGGTAACGGTAACGTAAGTAACGCACAATCAGTATATACCAATTCCGGGTCACGAGTAGGATCGACGTTGGGTTTTGATGACCTTTCGAGAAACTACAGAGAATCCTTTACGTTACCGCAGAACAACACAACTGCAAACACGGGATCGCTTTGGTCTCGACAGCCGTTTGAGCAGTTCGGTTTAGCAGAGAGAAACGGTATTACTGGCGACGAGGAATCTCGAAGTAGATTGAATACGGTAAATATAAACGCAAACGCGGCGTCTTCGGTAGATGCTGAGGTTAAACTGCTTCAATCATTCAGACTCTGTATTCTTAAGCTTCTTAAACTGGAAGGATCGGATTGGTTGTTTAGACAAAGCGACGGAACGGATGAAGAATTGATCGATAAGGTAGCCGCGAGGGAGAAATTTATCTACGAAGTTGAAAGTCGAGACGCTGGTCATGTGGGTGAGCCTTTGGTTGCATCGATTCCGAATTGTGGAGATGATTGTATTTGGAAGGGTGATCTGATTGTGAGCTTTGGTGTTTGGTGCATTCATCGTATCCTCGATTTATCGCTCATGGAGAGTCGGCCCGAGCTGTGGGGAAAGTACACTTATGTCCTTAACCGCCTTCAGGTAGCTCTTGCACTCTCGCTTCGTCCCGTTGGTCATTAGGGATGGCCAATTCGGATTACCCGGACCGATCCGTTCGAATCGTTTGAAATATGGTTTACCCTAAGAATCTATATAAGTTCAAATTTCATAACTCGTTTGGTCGGATCGGTTCGAGTTCAGTTCGGTTCCAGTAAGGCTAGTACATGAGAAACCTGAACAAACTAATTTTAAAAATAAAAATAAAAAACTATAATTTAAATTTGTAAAAAAATATATTAACATATATTAGTATCTTTTATATATATATATATTTATGTTATATTTGATAATTTTATTTTTATTTATATTGAAAAATGAATTATCTAAAAAAATTTAAAACGAATAATGCTAATTAGGTATAATACTTGAAATCTCGATCCGGACAACCTGAATTATCTGAATAATCTAAATATCCATATGTAATTTGGGTTATTCGGGTTCATTTTGAACCCGAACAATTTGAACTGAACCCGGATCGAAAACATTTAGGTCCAATTATTCAAAACCGGAAAAATCTAAATCCGAACTGAAATCCGAAGAACCCGAATCGAAACCCGGATTGACCAACCCTAGTCATTGTCACGACGATTGTACATGTTTTGATCTTTTGTTGAATAGGGAGTGATAGATCCAGCTTTTGCGAAGCCACGAACACCAATGTCTCCATGCTTCTGCCTTCAAATTCCGACGAGCCACCAGCTACAAAGATCGAGCCACTCACCGTCTTCAGGCTCCAACGGCATGTTACCACCGGCTGCAAAACCAGCACGAGGGAGATGCACAACTGCAGCCACACTTCTCGATCTCATCAAAGATGTAGAAATAGCAATCTCTTGTAGGAAGGGTCGAAGCGGGACAGCGGCCGGGGATGTAGCTTTCCCTAAAGGGAAAGAAAACTTGGCCTCGGTTTTGAAGCGGTATAAGCGTCGGTTAACGAATAAACCAATTGGTATGAATCAAGATGGACCCGGTTCAAGGAAGAACGTGAACGTGACTGTGACCGGAGCCATGTACGGATCGTGAGAGAGCCGGTGAAGGTTTGTTTCTTTAACCTTTTCGGATGACTGTAAAACTCTTTTTTCATATTTGTGTAACAAAAAAATAATTTTTTTTCCGGCAGAAAAAAAATCTTTTTTTTTAATCACAAATTTGAATTAATGTTATGTTTATATAGAGATTGTAGGATGATAGCTTAAACCGGATCCTGAATGTGTAATTTGCTGTTGAATAATCATAAGTAAATTTGTCGGTTCACTTTTTTGTATATTTATATATACAAATTGAATATAATTACATTTAATTTAATAATCTATTGCATATCTAAATACGAGAATCTGTGTAGTTAGATTATTTAATACAAAGCAATCAAAATGTAGTCATATATTCACTTTCACTTAAATGCATTGAATTGTTTTATCAATAAATAAAAAAGACACACACACATATATATATATATATATATAACATCACCAATTTATAATCCGTTATTATATACTTAAATCTGTTAAAAATTATTCATATCATATCATTGATATATTATTTTATAATTTATCATTTTAAAAAATATATAGTTTATATAAATTTCATATAATGTGTGTATATATATGTTATATGGAAATAAATTAGTGTGTATTTAAAATTGTTTTTAAGCAAAAATATATAAAAAAATATTGGTGTAGTAGTGACACGTGGCTTCTTGAGGTCATATATACATATATATATATATGAGTCGGTGATGGTGTGATCTCTCATATTCATCGTTTTCAGGCCAAATAAACAGAAAAACCGAGTCACTGATTCACTCCGATTCCACCGAGTCATGGGTTATGTTATCTTCATATCTTTTCCGGCTATTCTTCTTCTTCTGATCCTCGCCATCGCTTTTTATCTCATCGGACGCAACATCGGCCGCCGACAAGCCGCCGTTCCTCCGCCTCACTTACAATACGGCCCTCCGGCCCCGCCTTCTACGATCCTTCCGTCGCAAAAATCCCAGGAGAATTTGCCGGAGGTATAGCTCCGGCGAACCCCGGCAGGGTTTAATTATGACGCATGCATGATACGGGTTTCTTTTTTTTTTTTTTGTGGCTTTTGTTCATCACAGCTTTACAGCCTTCATGTTGTTATATTTTTATTATTATGATAAATAAATGAATAAAACAGTCTCTTTAATGCCTTATTTTTATAAATATAAAAAAGTAAAAATTAGATATTCAGATAAATACAATTACGAATAGAAATAATAGATTTAATTATTTGGTTGTAAGTATTAAATAATTTATTAAATATATAATAAATCTAATTTTAGGGATTAAAATTATCAATATAATTCTTACAATTATTTTACACATAAATGTATAAGAAATTTAAAATAAAATAATTAAAAGTAAATATTAAATATTTAATTTTAATTTTTTGTTTTATGAACTCTTAATATAAAAACTTGATTCCAGTGAACTACGTAGCGTTTCGAATTTTAACGTACTTACTTCTTGCCGTTTGAATTCAGTGGAACTTCTCAGAAACTACAGAGCGTCTCTATGAAAAGTAAATGTTCGCTGTGTTAAAACGACATAGCATTTTGACCCGACGCAGAATTCTCTCTTCCGTCCTACGAGAAATATTGCCGTGTCCTTCTGAGGTTCGAAGCGATTACCATGGCCGCACTACTCGCTAGACGGCTCATCGGAAGCCGATCAACCCAGATCCTTGGAACTACCAATCCTAGCTCCGGTACCATAACTTCCTTCGCTAGGGCTTTTTCTTCCTCTTCGATCACCGCTACTCTCTTCCCTGGTGATGGGATCGGTCCCGAGATCGCTGAATCTGTCAAACAGGTCCGTTCTCTTTAATTGTTATTCGATCGATTACGGGAAGGAGAGATAGTTGTTACTGTTTTTTTGGTTGGATTTGCGAGTGTGATTGAGTTCCTTATTTCGTTTGGGTCCCAGATGTGATAATTGGGTTTTGTTTTCTAGGGATTGACCGTAATTTTGTGATATTATGCGTTATTATTGTAAATGATTACCAGATAATTGCTGATTAAGGTTGGAGAATTTTAGAATTCTGATGATTACCATGTAATTGCTGATAAGGTTGGAGAATTTTAGAATTCTGATGATTACCCGGTAATTGCTGATTAATGTTGGAGAATTTTAGAATTCTGATGATTACCAGATAATTGCTGATTAAGGTTAGGAGAATTTTAGAATTCTGATGGTTCTGTAATTTGTGATGTATATTGAGATAAGAATCTGTGGGTACGTATAATTTAGTGCATTTCTGTTCTCAATACTGAGATATCTCTGAAAGTTTCTGCCTTTTTGTTTTTGTGTCGATTCAGGTGTTTAATACCGCTGGGGTGCCAATTGAATGGGAAGAACACTACGTTGGGACTGAAATAGATCCAAGAACACAGAGCTTTTTGACATGGGAAAGTCTCGAATCTGTTCGGAGAAATAAGGTTGGTTTAAAAGGACCAATGGCAACACCAATTGGGAAAGGTCATCGTTCATTGAACTTGACTCTTAGGAAAGAGCTGAATTTGTATGCCAATGTTAGGCCTTGTTACAGTCTTCCTGGTTATAAAACCCGCTATGATAATGTTGATCTTATAACCATTCGTGAGAACACAGAAGGAGAGTACAGTGGGCTCGAACATCAGGTTAGTTTATTGGTAATAGCGAATCTCTGTTTTGAGAACTTTTACCGAACATTCGTTTGTTGTTTTTGTTTTTGTTAGGTTGTTAGAGGTGTTGTGGAAAGTCTTAAGATCATTACTCGTCAAGCAAGTTTGAGAGTTGCGGAGTATGCATTTCATTATGCTAAGACTCATGGAAGAGAGAGAGTATCTGCAATTCATAAAGCTAATATTATGCAGAAAACTGATGGTCTTTTTCTCAAGGTTTGCTCATCTGAAACACATTAACACTTTCTTAATGAAATCAAACGGAAGAAAATCAGTTCGGATAGTATTTTTGACAATTTATTTCCTTTGTTCAGTGTTGTCGTGAGGTTTCAGAGAAGTATCCTGAGATTGTATACGAGGAGGTTGTTATTGACAACTGTTGTATGATGGTATGTTTACACACCCTTTTCTTCGTTATACATTACGCGAATTTTGTATTTTCTTTTTCATTGTGCAGACTTGACTATGTTCATCTCCTCGTCAATTTATATGATACTATAGAAGAAGGTTTCGGAGGAATATGTGACTGACTGGCAATTTTGATGCCAACAGCTTGTAAAAAATCCAGCACTTTTTGACGTCTTGGTGATGCCAAACCTATACGGTGACATTATCAGTGATTTGTGCGCAGGACTAGTAGGCGGGCTAGGCTTGACGCCAAGGTAGTGTTTGATCATTCATCTCGTATAATTCTTTCTTGTATGAGCCATTCATCATCTAATGCCATATTATATTCAATGTAGTTGTAATATTGGGGAGGGTGGTATTTGCCTTGCTGAAGCTGTCCACGGTTCTGCCCCTGATATCGCTGGAAAGGTTAGTCTTTTGAAGCTATTGATCGATTCTCTCTCTCACCACATCATTTTTAGGGTTACAGTAGCACTTTAAACCCTAAATCTAGCTTTTGGGATTAGTTAGCCTCAACCCATATTTGAGATGTTATCATAGTCAGGTTTTTCGTGATTTGAGTATACCGATGTTACAGGAGCAGTCTTTTTTGTGATGTTGGGTAATTCTAAACTCTTGATCTAATTTTTGGGATTAGTTAGTCGCAACCCATATTTGATATGGTATCAGAACCAGTTTCGTCCTGATTTGAGTATACCGATTACAGTAGGTCTTTGTTGTGATGTTGGTTAACTCTAAACTCTTGATCTAGCTTTTGGAAATAGTTAGGTTCAACCCACATTTGATATGATATGAGAGCCAGATTCGTCCTGATTTGAGATTATCGATGTTACAGTAGCAGTCTTTGGTGTGATGTTGGGTAACTCTAAACTCTTGATCTAGCTTTTGGAATTAGTTAGGCCCGACCCAACCCATATTTGATATAGTATCAATGCCAGTTTCGTCCTAATTTGAGTATACCGATGTTACAGTGTCGTCCTAATTCGATAACTCTAAACCCTTGATCGATTTTTTGGAATTAGTTAGACCTAACCAATAGGCCCAACCCATAGACCCAACCCATATTTGAGATGGTATCAGAGCCAAGTTCGTCCTGATTTGAGTATATCGATATTGGCCCTCGATTGTGTTCCTGCTCTAGGACTGAAGCTGGGGGTGTGGGGCGTAAGGGGAGTGTTGTGATGGATTATCTCATATATGGAATTTGGTCTCATATATATGGTCTTGGGTCTCGTATATATGTTGTTGGCTAACCTTTAGACTCTTGAAATAGCTGTCGGTATTAGTTAGACTCAATCCATATTTGACAGTTTTCTCTCGTCCATCCATTCTATGATAACACCATTGATGCAATGCATCAAATGGTTTTGCTTTTAAGCTAAATGAACTAGCAAATAGAGGCATTACCCGAATTAAACCTTTCACCTTTCACCGTTCGTCTGATAGTTGAATTTGGTGTAGAACTTGGCAAACCCGACAGCGTTACTTCTGAGTGGAGTGATGATGTTACGCCATCTGAAACTCAACGAACAAGCTGAACGGATCCACAGCGCGATCATCAACACGATAGCTGAAGGAAAGTACAGAACAGCGGATTTAGGAGGAACATCAACCACAACAGATTTCACAAATGCCATTTGCAATCATCTTTGAATCCGTAAAGTTCGATTCTTTTTCACTTAAACCTTCGATTCATCGTACGTTTTGCTTGTTTTTTTTAGAGAAAAAAAAAGAATTCCGGCATTGGTTTTGTCGGTGATATCTCAAGTTTCTTGCTTTAAGGTTTTGCAGTAACAGAAGGGAAAAAGATCATCACTTTTGTTCTATTTCTTCAAAATAACATCATTTTGCAATAAAACATGTGATATTATATTACTTTTAATTCGAATTTTATTTAAAGTTTAAACTTTGATTTTTATATTTTTTATATATATAATGTATATAATATTTCAATGTAGTGTTATTTGGAAGCATGTCCAAAAATAACAAAAAAAAAACAGATGGGGTTGGTTGGTGAGATTTCGACCTCGTTTATGTATTAATATTACCGATAATAATTTCATTAAGAAAATAAGGTAAACGTTAAAATAAACATTTATATATGCGTTGTACACACATTCTTTTGTATTTTTAAGCGTTTTTTGTCGGCTTAAATGTTGATTTTTTAATTATAAAGGTAGATAATTATATAATTATCTAGGGTTTTCAAAAACTAAAATTTGTCAGTAGACTATAATATATAAAAAATTTGAAAATTTATAAAGGTTAATTTATTAAACTAGACCATATACTTTTTCTCTGTAGGAAACAATTATCATTACATACGCAATTTACAAGTGGGAAAAAACATGTTTGAAATATCTTATCGGGGAAAAATAAATAAAATTTCTGGGTATATGATCATAATATGTTATTTAATTATAATAAAATATATTTTCATTTCAATTTTTCTTTGTTTAATTAACAATACAAATTAAAATATTAAAGAGTTTCAGACAATGAAATTATTATATTTTTTTATTGTAAAAAATAAGATACCTACTTCTGTTTCACCTATAAACACAGTCTTCACTCACCAACCTGTTTTGCCCTTCATTTGCTTAGATCTAAATCTAACCTCATTTCCACCTTCTTCATCCTTCATCCATGGCTTCCTCCGATTTTGATGGAATCCTTCTCGGTATGGGAAACCCTCTCCTCGACATCTCTGCCGTCGTCGATGATGATTTCCTCAACAAGTACGCTCAGATCTGTCTTTTTTTTCCTCGCTCTTTACTTCGTCTTCTATCCTAATTCCTGGGTCGATGTTTGGTTCGGATCTAGATCCCTTTTCGTTTGTGTTAGTGTATCTCCTCTATTGATTTTTTTCACTTTTTTTTTGAATTGTGACAGATACGAAATCAAGTCGAACAATGCGATTCTTGCGGAGGACAAGCATTTGCCAATGTAAGGAATCATTTGTTTGTCTTATATTGTTTTTTTTTTAATTTTTCGTTGTTATTGCATCGGATTTTCATATATGATTAGGCTGCACTCAATTGATATGACTTGCATTAGAAGCTACACGATGCAAAATTTCTGCATTTTTTTAGGGTTTTCTTTTTTGTTACTTGAATCTGATTGCCTCTTTGACATGAACATGTGTAAAAGATGTATTTTGATATGAGCATTCGATTGTATTTCTGTGTGACATGTTCAATGAAAACCTATCCAAACTCATATTTGATATGGTATCAGAGTCAACTTCATCCCGAATTGAATATACTGATTTGAATATACTGATGTTATGATAAGTTGTCCCACCCATATTTGATATGATATCATATTTGATACGGTATCAGAGTCAAGTTCATCTCGATTTGAATATACTGATGATATGATAAGTTTTCCCACCCATATTTGATAGGGTATCAGAGTCAAGTTCATCCCGATTTGAATATACCGATGTTATAATAAGTTGTCCCACATCGACTAGTATATGAATTTTGGAATCATATATGGTACTGGGCAATTCTAAACTCAATCTAGCTTTTGGGATTAGTTAGTCCAAACCCATATTTGACATTAACATTTGTAAATTTGGATCTCCTTGTTCTTGATGTGATTTTTAGATTATCTAGTCTTCGGCTTGTTACATGTGATAAGGGTATTATTTTTCGTAGGTACGAGGAAATGAGTAGCATGAACAATGTGGAATTCATTGCTGGAGGTAAATACTGTCTTATATATTGATGTAATACTTTCACTTGATATGTAATGAAACAAGATTTTGAATGTTTTTCATGATTTGTCTCTTTCTCAGGTGCTACTCAGAACTCGATCAAAGTAGCTCAAGTATGTTATTTATTAGTAATGTTTTCGTGTTCCATGGAGGAAATTTACTGCAGTTACCAGACTGATGTTTTTACTTTTTTACAGTGGATGCTTCAAATCCCTGGAGCAACTAGTTACATGGGATCTATCGGAAAAGACAAATATGGAGAGGAAATGAAGAAAAACGCCACTGATGCTGGTGTTAATGTAAGCTTATTCTCAATCTATATTCATGGATTCAATTAATGAGAATGAATTACTGGTGTTAATGTAAGCTTATTCTCAATCTATATTCATGGATTCAACGAATGAGAATGGATTTCTGGTGTTAACTGTTGTGTATTTTGAATTAGGTTCATTATTATGAAGATGAAGCAGCTCCTACTGGGACATGTGCCGTCTGCGTTGTTGGAGGAGAGAGGTCAATTTACCATTCAGATTCGACTTTTTTTTTTTTGTATTTTGTCTTTAGGATGATCTCAAGCTTTCGAGGAACTCATCTTCTTTCTTTTTTGATTACTTTCCTCGCGTATGTATAAGATCGAATTCTTTCTATTTCTAAAACAAAACGGATTACTACATTTACGTGTGTTTAGGTCACTTGTTGCGAATCTCTCGGCAGCAAACTGCTACAAGGTTGAGCATTTGAAGAAGCCTGAAAACTGGGCACTCGGTAAAACTTTTCTTCGATTGGATTCTGTTTAGTTTCTTCTTCGTGGTGATCTGAAATGTATTATATGTTGTGGGCAGTTGAAAAGGCCAAGTTTTACTATATTGCTGGATTCTTCCTCACTGTCTCACCAGAATCCATTCAATTGGTGTCTGAACATGCTGCGAAGAACAACAAGGTATAAAAAAGATATGATCTTATATAAGACCCTGTCGCGATTATCTTTTTTTACGAGTTTTTTGCATATTAATAATCATAATACCTTCTCTTATTGGACAGGTGTTCACAATGAACCTTTCTGCTCCATTCATCTGTGAATTCTTCAAAGATGTGCAGGAGAAGTTCTTACCGTAAGCAATCCTCCTCTATGACCAGTTTGGATAACGGTATCACCGTCATATATACTGAAAAACACTGATTTCTGTTCGGTCAGGTACATGGATTTTGTTTTCGGCAATGAGACTGAAGCAAGAACCTTCTCTAGGGTTCATGGTTGGGAGGTAATGACTTGTCTAGCTGTTGAATATCCTATTTTGATCTTTGAATAACATATTGACCCTAATGTTTTCTATCCACCAGACGGATGATGTCGAACAAATAGCCCTTAAGATTTCGCAATGGAACAAGGCCACTGGAACATACAAGAGGACAACGGTCATCACTCAAGGTGCAGACCCCGTTGTTGTCGCTGAGGATGGAAAAGTGAAGAAATACCCTGTGATCCCTCTCTCGAAGGAGAAGCTCGTTGACACCAACGGTGCAGGTACACACGGCTACCACCCTCTACTTACTAAGTCTAACGCTTCTTGCCTCTTCGTACGAAACTACATCCGTTATGGTCCTAATATACATTCCTTAGAAAAAGAACACTACTTTCATATCAAACCATTGAAGGGTCATCAAGAACAGGTCCCATTTATACATTCCTTCGAAAAAGAACCACTACTTTGACATCAAACCATTAAAGGGTCATCAAGAACAGGTCCCATTTATACATTCCTTAGAAAAAGAACCACTACTTTGACATCAAACCATTGAAGGGTCATCAAGAACAGGTCCCATTTATACATTCCTTAGAAAAAGAACACTATTTTGACATCAAACCATTAAAGGGTCATCAAGAACAGGTCCCATTTCATCTTTCCTTCCATCTTACAGCCAGTTTTTCTTGGACAGGTGATGCATTCGTGGGAGGATTCCTTTCGCAGTTGGTCTTAGGGAAGTCAATTGAGGAATGTGTAAAGGCGGGATGCTATGCTTCAAACGTAGTAATTCAGAGGTCTGGCTGCACTTACCCAGAGAAGCCTGACTTCAAGTAAATCCATTCACTCTCTCTATTAAAATTTTGGTGATTTAGACCACTTTTAAATAAACAACCTTTGCCTTTTTGCAAGTCCAGTGTTGTTTGTTGTTTGTATTTCCTTTGAATGATATCATATTATGATTATTATTATTATTATTATTATTAAGTTGAGAATGTTATGTAATGCTATTGTTATTTCTTCAAGGTTTATGGTATTATTATCAACTACTTTGTGCCCTACTTGGTCGTCTAGTAGCATACGTGATCTTTATAGATTAATATATATATATATATATATACACATCTTGTTACATTATGATGAGGAAAATGTGTTTTTTTTATTTAAAATTAATCGTTTGGAGTTATTTGATTTATATCTTTTATATATTATATATCATATAAGATTGCATACTACTTTCGAAGTGAGATAATTAATTAAACTTAAACAATATTTTGTATAACAATAAGAACAAAAGATGAAAACTAGACATAAATCGTAAATTATGACTATGGTACACAAGTATTGCAAGAATGAACAAATGTTACACTTTTGTTGTTAGAAAATTTGTGGGTTTTCTTCACTAAACTTTGCATATGATAATATTAAACATGGTTTGGGTCTAACTAATCATAAAAATTAGTTCAAGAGTTTAGGGTCCAAATTTCATGTCTTAGCCGATTGTGATAACTTATCATAACACTCTCTCCGATTGTGATAACTTATCATAACACTCTTCTTCACGTCCAGACTCGATTTTAGAACGTGGACATTGCAATCGGGGATTCAACATCGATATATTCAAATCGAAGCGAATTAGACTCTGATACCATGTCAAATATGCACTTGGATCTAACTAATTCTAAAAGTTAGTTTAAAAGTTTAGACTTGCCTAACCCCATATATATGAGTCCAAAATTTATGTCCTAATCGACGTGGAATAAATCATCATAATAATTCATTAAATTATTCAAAATGAATTTGAAATTAACAAAATCTAAAAGATAATTCAAGAGTATAAATATTGTCTCAAATTATACAAGTTTATAATAATGGGTTTTTTTTATTATAATAATGCACATCAAAATATTCAAATGGGTATAAAAACGAGTTTGATACAATGTCAAATGAATGTAGACTTATCTAAATCCAAGCTTCTAGAATGGGTGAGGCCTTACATGTTCACCATGAACAAACTCAAGCTCATACTTGATCCGAGGCCTCAAGGCCAAGTACTATATCAAGTTGGTATAGAGGTAGCAAATAGTTTTTTGGTCATGAATCCAAAGGTGCATCACGAATTATTCCATATTGGTTAGGACATGAACAACAAACTTATAAATATGTGGTATTGAATAATTCTAAACTTATGAGTTAATTTTTTATGATTATATAAGCGCAAAATTGTATTTGATATGATATTAGAGTTTAGTTCGTTTCTATTTGAAGTCCATATTTGACAAGATATCAGAGTCAGTTTTGTTTCGATTTGAATACTTCGACGTTGGTCTCTTGATTGCGATGTCTATGATTCGTGACCGAGCCTGGTCATTAGAAGAGTGTTATATTGTATTATTTCACGTTGATTAATACATGAACCACAGACTCAAATACATGTTCTTAGACAACCCTAAAAACTCTTGAACTAATTTTTGAACTAAATTCATATTTGACAAAGATCGTGGACTAGTCATGATGAGGAGTCTTGAAGGGTTAAAAAGAAAAGAAAGAGGAGAATAATATGGTTATTCAGACGAGACACAATGGCAATGTTAAATTATTGAATTCCCCAAATTCGATAATCAAATTTTTGTTTTAGTTGACACTTTTTGTTAATGATGTTTGTTAAAATGTATTAATAAATTGAGTAGCATAGTCACCCAAATTTAATATGTTAATTCAAGATTAAAAAAATAAGGTTGAGTAATTGATTCGAAAAAAATCGAACCACAACGTTTTTTTCTGAATAAGTTGTCTGCGTCCAAGTTTGAATTTTGTTTTATCATTACATTTGAACGATAAACAATGCAAATAAACGATTAGAGACGATTCAGTTTGAAACTAACAATTGATTATTCAAATTTTTATATATGTAATATAAATAGAAAAGAAACATTTATCAATCCTTACTTTTTTTTCTCTATTTATTGTGGTATTACGTTTTACAATTTTATTTATCCCATTGCACAACAAACTATCTCTCATATGAAGAACATCCTCAACTTCTAAAAATTTAATTCCTCATAAACTAGAACTCCACGAACCTTGATGATTTAATTTTTTTTTATGTACATAATTTTGTATTGGATATATTTGGATGACTAATCGAACCGATATTAATCCAATTGGAACTTAATTAATTGACCCAATTGGAAGAAAAAATGGTGGTAATCTATCTAGATTCCAAGTTGATAACGACTTTTTGAAATCTAGATTGAATTGAATCGAATAAAATTGGAAATTATTATTTTTAAATGAAATGTTGTCTAACTGAAGTCCGAAAAATTTTGAATTAAACCCAAAACGAATATCTTAGAACTAACCCAATAAAAACCTGTGTTTTTGTTTTCATCATTGATTTTACATTAATAAACAATATTTTTAGAGAATGAAATTCAATATCATCTATTCTAAAATGTAATAATTAATTCAATGAAATATAATGATGGATTGTTCATATTGATGTCATTTAGATGGACAAATAAAAGATAAAGATAAGAAGGAATTTATTTCTTTAGCCATCAAAAAATTCAAAGGTGAAATGAAAACAATGGGAGAGAATCAAAGCCATCAACTTTATATTATATCATACTATGAAAAAATTCCATAATATTGAAATAATTCGCACTAAGAATAGCAAACAATTTGACTTTTGTAGCATTATTTTTTGCTGAAAACATGGGAATCCATTGGACAATACTTTTCATATTTCACAAGAAAAGAAGATAAAAACAAAGTACTCTAAAAGCAAAGAAGAAAAAAATAGTCTATTTAATATTCCACAATTAAACTACATATTATTAAAAATTTATTTACTTGACAATGAGATGACTCATATCCGACAAGAATAATTATATTAAATATTTATTCATTATTTTTTAAAATTAGATTTCTATATTTATTTATAAATAAATAAATTACAATCATCAATTTGATACAATATTGCCACTAGCCTACACCATTAGACAAATATGACATATGATATCTATTAAGGGAGGATATATTATTTGTAAAACTCGTAAAATCATAAATCCGATATGAATCGATCTTGAAAAATGAATTATTTACGGATTCTTGCAAAATCAGAAATTCGATTTGAATTTATCCCATAAAATAAATTACTTACGAATTCAGATTTAAATTTAGGTTTTAAATAATACAAAAACAGATATGGTAGGTAAAAGCGTCTAAGTTTATCAATTTTATAGATTAATTTTTCGTCGTGGAAATTTGAAATTTTCTATTGATCTCAATATTTAAATATATTATTTTTTTAATGTTCAAACGTCATTCATACAAACACTAATTTTATTTAGAACGTTATATGTGAATTTTCAAATTCATTACGATTTTTTAGGTACCCAAAATTCATACATTTGAGTCTTATATATATGTATTCAGATAATAAAATATGTTATACATATAAGACAGATTTTATTTCGAATAATGTGATTTCTATGGGTATTTGCGGATGTCTACCCCTAATATCTATGAATTTTCTTTCAAAAACATAATGACAATCTTTTCAAAAAATCAACATTATCAAAATCAGTTCAATATATATATATATATATAATGTCTTAAAATTCTAAATATAATGTCTTAAAATTCTAACACCATGATATGAAATTTAGGTTAGGTTTTGCTTATGTATGTGTAAGCCGACCAAACTAGAGATCACATAGTTTTCTTACTCGTCATTTTGTGTATTATTTTCACATAATATATATATATAATATAATGTATTGAAATTGAAATCTCTATGTAAGAAAATTTGTCGTTATGCATTAAGAAATCAAAAGGTGAGACTTTCGCCGTTATTGACGGCCAAGTCGAAGCCTTGCGGTCTCTTGCTGCATCTAAAAGCATATATCATAAAATGCAACGTTCCTTCAATTATATTGCATTTAAATATTATTACACATTAAATTACTTTTCTTAATGGTACTATTAATCATAAATCATAATCCTGATCGGAACAATTATTATTATTTAATTCTCATAAGACAATGCATTGACTCTTTGAGGATGACCTTTAATCTTAGTATATATATATATATAGATAGAAATATGAAAATTAATGAATAGATTACAAAATGTATATTTTTTATTAGATTCGATTTTATATTTTAAAAAGTATGTTCATATTATGATTTTAATAAAATAAAATCTAGTGAATAATATGATCCAAAATTTTGCTTTGAAAATATAAAACAAAAATATATTATGATATATATATATATATATTAGTGGCCATTGTACATATTCATATGACATTTTTTTTCTAGCAAAAAAATAAGACGAAAATGGTGTACGTAAGCATAATCTACATAACTAGTGCGTGAAATTCTTCACCTACCACAAATATATATATATATATATATATATACATTGTCCACAATTTTTTACTTAAAATTTAAATAATTGATACGTAATACCCTTAAAAGAGTTTTTCAAAAAATAAATATTCCTAGGCGTGTTAGGTTCCTAATAACTAAATAAAAAATTGGAGGCGAAAAAATTGAATGAAATTTGTACGATTTAGAATTCAATAAATTGGTGCGTGCCACGTGTCATTCTTAATCATGAGAATATGGGAATTTATAAATTAAAAACATAATTTTAAGTCATGCCGTTTTATGATATGGGAAGCATTAGCCATGTGTCTGTGGACCGTTCTGGTTATAAAAATTTCAACAATTTTTTTATTTATGCCTAACCCTAAAATTGAATTATTGCAATTTTAGTACTTTCCATTGAAACGTCATTAACTATTAATTTATTGAAATTTCAGAAAAGTTCACAAGAAACAAAAGGCAAAGAAAAATGATATAATATTCAATAAAAACCCAAAAATTATCAATATTCAATCAATTAAATATCATTTTAGATATTTATTTTTGGGTAACAATCAAAATCGTGAGTTAGAAATTTTGATATTTTCTTTCTTTAATCATTTTCATAGTCTAACCTCTAGTACTTTTAGAGAAAAAACTAGATATATATATATATTAACATTTTTTTAATAAAAGTAGTCAATACAAGGAAATGACTTGTAACAATGTGATATTTAAATGTTATCGAAAATTTGTATAATTTGAGAAAAAAAACAAATGATCTCAAAAGTCATTCTAAAGCTTATCACGTAATTACAACTTTTTTTTTGCTTTAATACATTAATTCAAATAATAATTTTAAAATGAATGAAAATGTTGAAGTAAAGGTATCTAAAAAATCGTGGGCGTTCAAATTTAATGATCCAACGGCTAAGATTGCTCGTGACATAAGAGAAGCAATGGCTCAGAATTTCATATAAATGCGAATCTATGTTTTGCGCGTTCTCTTCTCAATTTTTTTTTTCTGGGTTCCTCGAAAGACAAAAGCAAAAAAAAAAAGGTGAGAACTTTATTTTGGTTCGAATCATTCATTCGTCGGATCTCTTTCTTCTTAATCATCGGCTAAACTTTTAATATGTATTGATGAAAAAGTGAAAGCCCAATTCGAATTTCGAATCTTTCCTGCGTAAATTTTATATATTTTTTTACTCCCCGAAATTCTAAAAAGTTTCCATTTTTAGTAAAAAATAAGTTCTTGTTGTAGTTGCAGAGGCTCGGCAGGTGAAAGGTGAGTTTCTTAATATTGGGTCATCATTATCATTATCATCATCATCATCATCATCATCATCTTCTTTTCAATATTTCTGTGAAATTATTCGATTCAAATTTTATCTTTTTTGTGGATATAATTTTCTGGGTAGGTATAATCTTTTTGAATTGAATAATTTATTCCCTAGGGTCACTAGAATTTCGTGGTGGGTTGTTCTTCATTTGTGTGTTCCAACTGAATCTCCTTCTGGGTTTGGAGATTATTCATTCTTCATTTGTTTTTTTAGCGTAAATTTTACTCCTTTTTTTAATCGATTCAATATGAACGAAATGGAAGGAATTATGAGTAAAATGTATGCTGAGAAATCTTACAAAATCCATCCGAATATTCGTTGCTTTGGTGATGAGATTATTATGAGTTTGGTCTTGTGGCTAAAATTATTGGAGATGTGTTGTTTTCCGAGTGAGAAAATGCGGGAAAATCTCATATTTTCTCAGACAAGTCCAATGTTGGATTTTCTGTCTGCGTCAAACGAGTTTCAAGGATTTTACGCCACCGTGATAACGACGCAAACGACTGTTTAACTATGAGAAAAAAAGAGAAAACTGAAAATTTTCTCGAGAAAAAAAAAACTAAACATCTGAATAGAAAAAAAAACTATGGAATTCTCCAACTTGGGATATTAGAAGAAAAGGGTATTGATTTGTTCATGATAAAGTTTCAATTTTTATTTACTTTGTAAGAAATCAAGAATCTGATTTTACAGATAATGTGTGGTAAGTGTTATTAGAAGAAAAGGGTATTGATTTGTTCATGATAAAGTTTCAATTTTTATTTACTTTGTGAGAAATCAAGAATCTGATTTTGCAGATAGTGTATTAGAAGAAAAGGGTTCATGATAAAGTTTCAATTTTTATTTACTTTATAAGAAATCAAGAACCTGATTTTGTAGATAATGTATTAGAAGAAAAGGGTATTGATTTGTTCATGATAAAGTTTCAATTTTTATTTACATTGTGAGAAATCAAGAACCTGATTTTGCAGATACTGTAATAGAAGAAAATGGTATTGATTTGTTGATGATAAAGTTTCATTTTTTATTTACTTTGTAAGAAATCAAGAACCTGATTTTGTAGATAATGTATTAGAAGAAAAGGGTATTGATTTGTTGATGATAAAGTTTCAATTTTTATTTACTTTGTAAGAAATCAAGAACCTGATTTTGCAGATAGTGTATTAGAAGAAAAGGGTATTGATTTGTTGATGATAAAGTTTCAATTTTTATTTACTTTATAAGAAATCAAGAACCTGATTTTGTAGATAATGTATTAGAAGAAAAGGGTATTGATTTGTTCATGATAAAGTTTCAATTTTTATTTACTTTGTGAGAAATCAAGAATCTGATTTTACAGATAATGTGTGGTAAGTGTTAATTGGAATCAATTCTGTTTGTCTAATGGCTTTTTTTTCCATTGTTTTGAAGATGGTTTCACATGAAGAGAATTTGAGTATTGTGGATTGGTTTCTTGGTCCTCCTCCATACACATATTACCCTCCTTACAACCTTGAGATTATTCAAGATTATACCTTTAATAATACTCATCAATCTGGAGATTATTACAAAGATCAAGATGAATCTCACCGTAGCGATGTAGATAGCGACGAAATCATTGCTCGAACTCTTCAAGACGACTTTTTACAGCTCGAGATTGCAGAAAATAAGGATTACTCTCACTCTCATAATCAAGAAGGTTATTCTAACGAATCTGGTTCCGCTTGTGTCTGGAATGATCAACCAACGGAGAATTACGCCTTAGGTTAACGTTTTTTGTGATTGTTCGTTTGTTTTTTCGCCTTTACATATATAATACTAAGATATATGTATGTGTTTTTGGGTTTTGTAGAATGGGTAGGGAACGATAACGAGCGTGATAGAAGCGATGATTCGATTAATATCAATTCATGTTCAAGCCCAAGTGATAGAGGAGATGATGATCCATATTCATGGGAATCAACGGATCAATATGATCTATATGGCGAGGTCGGAAGAAGATTGAATCAAATGATCTCTATTCCGGTAAAACATACACTTAATCTCTATGTTTCATTAAGTGTTGTTTTCAATTGCATATGACACCAAATCTAAAGGCTAATGTATGCAGCATGTACCAAAAATCAATGGAGAAATACCTTCAGAAGATGAAGCAATTACAGATCATGAAAGACTTCTGAACAGGTATTTCTTTTACCTTTGGTTTCTCTTAGGGTGTAAAATGGCCTACCTCGGCTCAATTCACTTGAAAATTAGTTGGTTCAGCTCGGTTTAGGGTGTCAAACGGGCTAGCTCGGCTCAGTTCGCAGTCAATTCACTAGAAAATGAGTTGGTTCGGCTCAGTGTAGGGTGTAAAACGGCTAGCTCGGTTTAGGGTGTCAAACGGGCTAGCTCGGCTCAATTCGCAGTCAATTCACTAGAAAATGAGTTGGTTCGGCTCGGTTTAGGGTGTAAAACGGGTTGGCTCGGCTCAATTCACTAGAAAATGAGTTGGTTCAGCTCAGTTTGTGGTGTAAAACGGGTTGGCTCGGCTCAATTCACTAGAAAATGAGTTGGTTCGGCTCGGTTTAGGGTGTAAAACGGCTAGCTCGGCTCAATTCACTAGAAAATGAGTTGGTTCGGCTCGGTTTGTGGTGTAAAATGGGTTGGCTCGGCTCAATTCACTAGAAAATGAGTTGGTTCAGCTCAGTTTGGGGGTGTAAAACGGGTTGGTTCGGCTCAATTCACTAGAAAATGAGTTGGTTCGGCGCGGTTTAGGGTGTAAAACGTCTAGCTCGGCTCAATTCACTAGAAAATGATAGAAAATGAGTTGGTTAAGCTCAGTTCGTCTTTAGTTTGTAAAAATACGAGTTAGTTTGCGAGTTAATTCAATTAGTTAAAAAAATAATCTTAAATAGGTTAACGGTCAAACCAAATAAATGTTTAAAATATAAAAATATTATTTCTTTTTTAATATCAAAATACTAAATCGAATGTCAAATAAATGGTCGTAAATATAAAAGTTTTAAAATTTGATCTCGCGTAACTCCGTTCATAACATTCTTTCCATCTCCTTTTTTTAGTAATGGTTTCTTTTCGTCCGAAATCTATATAACAAAAGAAACAAATATATATTAATACACATTTTAAAAATATTAACTTAATATTGTTTTAATTCACGTATTTACACGTGATTTTGTTTTATAAATCACAAATTAGTTCGTCTAAACTCTAACTCAACAGCTCGTTTTCTAAATGAGTTGAAAAGTACTGATCTGAGTTAGAAGGGTTCGCGAGCCGACAACTCATTTTACGTACCTAATTTCTCATTGAGTTTTCGCTTATATTTCTTCTCCGACTTTCAGATTAGAGGCATATGGATTTTCCGAGGTCAAAGTTGAAGGAGATGGTAATTGTCAGGTACTTTAACTCGACCTCAATCTCGAAGAAAACGAATGTTTTCACGATCGTTCTTTATGCTTATCCAAATGATTTCGTTTCAGTTCCGTGCTTTATCTGATCAATTGTACAACAACCCTGAACGTCATAAACAAGTTCGACGAGAAATAGTGAATCAGGTTCGATCTTCCTCCATTAAAATCTTCGAGTTTGATGAATCTCTAAAGCTCTAACCTTTCGTTTTCTTTTGTAACGCTCGGATCACTCAGATGATGAATCTCTAAAGCTCTAACCTTTCGTTTTCGTTTATAACGCGCAGCTTAAGTCTTATTGGGAGACATACGAAGGATACGTTCCGATGGATTATTCTGAATACCTGAAGAAGATGTCTCGGTAAAATCTCTTCGTACGAAAAGCTTTCATCTTTCTTTCAATCTTCATCTTCCCGCGCGAAAAGTAACCAACTTTGAATGTGAAAACAGGAATGGCGAATGGGGAGACCATGTTACTTTACAGGCAGCTGCAGATACGGTATGATCCCAAAACGTAAAACTCGATTTCACCTACTTTCTTCATCCTTTTGACGAAAAAACATGTGATTTGCAGTATCGAGTGAAAATACTCGTAATTACATCATTTAAGGATACATGTTACATAGAGATTCTCCCCAAATCTCAAGATTATAAAAGAGGTGAATCAAAATCGAAATAGTTTGTTCATATTTCTTGCTAAGATTCATTCTTACAGAGATTGATTCGATTCGGTTTTTCGCAGTTATTTTCTTGAGTTTCTGGGCAGAGGTACATTACAACTCAATCTACATTGAAAGAGGTAACAATGGATTCAACAAAACAAAAATCAAATCTTTCAAAAGCATTTGAGCACTGAATATCTTTTTTTTGGATATGCAGAGTCTTCTTCTTCACCTGACTTTCAAAAGAAGAAAAAATGGTGGCATTTCGGCAACTAACCACATACATATATACATATATATATATATATATCTATATCTACATATTATGACAATAAAAGCTCATCTTTTTTTGTATAAGAACCCATTTGAATACTTTGTTGGAAAAAGATATTAGAAAGAGAAATAAAAGCAGACATACAAGGGAATGTCTGAAATTTGATGTCAAAGTGTTCAATGATCATCCATTCATCGTACACAACATTAAAGAGAAATTCGATTGAATCGAGTAAATAAAACGAGAGGCGATCAACTGTAAAGATCGTCATCGTCTGCAGCCGCAGCAGAAGTGGCAAAGGGATCGGCTGTACCTGTGGTGCCACCAGTGGTATTAGTACTCTCTGCAAACCTAAACTCAGTTCCAAAGCCTCGAGATTGCTGTAGGGTTTGTGCGAAAGCTTGGTACTTGCGGATATCTGCGTCGCTTACACTTCTACGAGCATATTTCATCGATTCCTCAAAATGGGCGGCTTTGATTTCCGCCACTTCGTCATCCATATCTTCCTCCATCGCCTCTGGGTTGTCACTTCTTCTCCTCTCCCTCTCGATGTCCTAATCGATCCATAACACAAACAAACCTCGTTGATTAGAACAAGTTCCAGTTTCGAAAGAGACTCGAATTCGGGATTCAGCAAGATCAAGATTCATTTTCTCCGGTTATAGAACAAAGAGACTGTGTATTGTACCTTCTCGATGTTTTCTCTGATGGCATATTTACAAGCCCTCTGGCAGATTTCGGTGATATCAGCACCACTGAATCCCTGGGTGTATTTAGCGAGGGCTCTGATATCGACATCTTTAGCCACGGGAGATTTCCGCAGGCAAGCCTTGAAGATCTGGAGACGAGATTCTTCATCGGGAAGGGGAATGTAGATGAGCTGATCGAGCCTACCAGGACGGAGAAGAGCCGGGTCGATAATGTCAGGTCTATTGGTGGCTCCAATGATAAAGACAGTCTTCTTGGCATTCATGCCATCCATCTCAGTAAGGAGCTGATTCAGAACTCTATCAGCAGCACCACCTGCATCACCCACACTGCTACCTCTCTGCGTACACAAAGTACGGAGAGACGTTTAGATACGAAAGCGAATTGAAAAACATGAAGAAGAGGGAAGAGTTATACAAACCTGAGTAGCAATAGAATCGAGCTCATCGAAGAAGAGAACACAAGGAGCAGATTGACGGGCCTTGTCAAAGATTTCACGAACATTAGCTTCACTTTCTCCGAACCACATTGTAAGGAGTTCCGGACCTTTGACACTGATGAAGTTTGCTTGGCATTCATTAGCAATAGCTTTGGCCAAAAGGGTTTTTCCACATCCCGGAGGGCCATAGAAAAGGACTCCCTTTGATGGAGACATTCCAAACTTCTCGAATTTCTCCGGGTGCTCCACAGGATACTGTACAGTCTGCATAACACAAAGAGCCATTGATCATATATAAATACGCACGTGCTTATTGGATTCAACGAGAGTGGCAATAGCAATGGCAATGGCAATGGCAATACCTCCTGAAGCTCCCTCTTGACGTTCTCAAGACCTCCGATATCCTCCCAAGAAACGTTGGGCACCTCGACAACCTGTGTAATGAAAAAATGAGCAACCAAAAGTAGCTAAAGCTGCTCAGAGGTAAAAGAAGTATACTGCCAAACACTCACAGTTTCACGAAGAGCAGACGGGTTGCTGTTTCCAAGAGCAGTCTGGAAGTGTTCATTGGTCACCGCCATTGAGTTAAGGATTTCCGCATCTATGGAGTCATCTTCCAAATCAATCACATCCATCTTCTCCCTGATACACTGAAGGGCAGCTTCCGTGCACAGAGCAGCAAGATCAGCACCAACGTAACCGTGTGTTTCCTTGGAAATCCTTTCAAGATCAACCTGAATAACAAAAAAGCATGTACAAAGATAAGATCCAGAAATACACACTAAAGAACAAACTTAAACAGGCGGGATAAGAGTTAGAACGTACATCTTCAGCTAGTTTCATGTTCTTTGTGTGGATCCTAAGGACTTCAAGGCGTCCAATTTCATCAGGAACACCAATATCGATCTCCCTATCAAATCTTCCAAACCGTCTCAAAGCTGGGTCAATGCTGTTGGGACGGTTAGTTGCTCCAATGACAATAACATGAGAACGAGCTTTGAGCCCATCCATAAGAGTTAAGAGCTGAGAGACAATCCTCCTCTCAACCTCTCCATTTGTTTTCTCTCTTTTGGGTGCAATCGAATCGATCTCATCAATGAAAATAATTGACGGGGCATTCTTCTCGGCTTCCTCAAATGCTTTCCGTAGATTACTCTCACTCTCACCAGCAAGCTTTGACATGATCTCAGGTCCATTGATACAGAAGAAAAATGCTCCAGTTTCGTTAGCCACAGCACGGGCAATTAAAGTCTTACCCGAACCAGGAGGTCCATAAAGCAAAATACCCTTTGGTGGCTTCACACCAATTGACTTGAATAATTGAGGATGCCTCAACGGAAGCTCAACCAATTCCCTAATCTGAGCCATTTGCTTCCTGACGCCTCCAACGTCATCATATCCAACTTCATCAAGTCTTTCTTCATCCTCCCTCTTCACGGGCTCTCCCTCACAGAAAATCTCAGTGTCAGGAGCAACCACACAGTACTCAGCAGGATCAGTCTCAATAACTTTGAACTCCACACTCCTCATTCCTCCTCTCACAAGAAAGAGATCACCTTTTCTCACTGGGCGGTATGCCTCCAGGAAATAAGCTGCAAATTTATAATTCTTGCTTCAGAAATAACTCTCGTGGGTATTGAACGAGCCAACCAAACCAACACATTAACTTAAAACAACAAAGCTAAAAGGCTCAACTTACGTTTAAGGTATGCATCAAAGAGGTTTCCAGTAACACCTTCAACGGTATCATCAATTGGCAATATGTGTACGCGCTTTCCATATTTGACATCAGGGCATTGATGAACAGAAACAACATCTCCGAGCCTAACCCTCAAGTTAGACCTAACAACTTTGTTCATTCTGATTTTGGGTTCCTCACATGATTCATCAGCAAGGGCAATGCAGACAGTATCCTTCCTTTTCTTACCCTGAGATCCAAAATTTCAATCTTGAAGAAAGAAATTGTAACATGGATAAATGACTGATGAAACAGGAACAAGGACAGTTCCAAAGATCCTCAAACCTAAGAAATATTCTTAACCCTCAATTAGAAAAATCATGGATCTACACAAGAATGATATCATCCCTCATTTAGAACCCTAATTCCCACAAACGGAGGCTTAACAACAGAGACAAACACTCAACCATCCATCAAAACACAAAGGGGTACAAATCACCGTCACATTACCAATTCAAGCAAAACAAAAGAAGATTACAAAAGAAAAAGGCAAGAGAGGCAAATAGATTTAACCTTGATGAGGATCGTATCGCCACGGAAGAGCTGAAGTTTCTCCATAGTCGCGGGGTGAAGAGAAACGACAGAGTTGTCGTCGTTGACGGCTTCATCGACAACGAGTCGGTTCGGAGCCTTCTTCCTCTCCAGAATAGCAGTACTGAAATCCTTCTTCGATTTCCTGATACAAAACAGCAAACCCATGAACAAAGATGAGCATAATCACGATACCAACCAAAAACCCTAATCCCCAAACCAAAAGATCGCGAATTTTCGTTCGGGAAAACCAAAAATGGAGATCTGGGAACTTACGAATCGGAGGATTCGGCTTGATTAGACATGGCGATTCCCGAATTGACAAGAGATTCGTAGCAGAAACGAAGAAAGTTGGATTATTTCTTCTCTCTCGAACTCTCCGAGAGATCGATTGTTGTTGGGTATAGCGATAATGGATCGAAGAAGTAGAGATTTGGTTTTATATATTGATGTTTCTTGCTGAAAAAGAAGGATTTTATTTTTATTTTTTGTTTCTTTTCTATTTTTTTTCAATTTCCTTTTTTTATAACTTCCATTTAATTTCAAAAACATCCTCGTTTTCTGTAATGCTCTATAAAATGTACCTGATAATTATTCACATTATTAAGACCCAATCATTAGGTTAATATAATATAAAATTTAGATAGATTAACAAATTTATAAAAAATATAAAATCAATGTAATAAAATAAACTGTGTAAATAAAAAAAATTAACAGGATATATTAGATTTTTATTGAAAAAAATTTTAGGATCTTATTTAATATTATAAAGTATATAGCTATTTTCCGAATATAGTAAAAATAGGGAGGCGGGAACGAGAGCATTTCCATTTTGTCTAGAACTAAGAGTTGTACACAAGAAAGGAATACTAGGTGTAAGTAGATTTCTCGAGTAAGCAAAAATTAATTAATTAATTAAAAATTCCTTCTTTTTCTCAATAATTACGTATATACAAATGTTAATTATTTCTGTGATCTAATGCAATATAATTCGTTTTTAGACAGGATATTTAAAATCTATGTTATTTTTATAAATACAATTATTATCTTTCTAATGATACATACAAACTTTTTGGGATAAAATGTATATCTTTCTATAACAATATTAAACAATTTGTATATTTTTCTTTTTGGATTAGTTCAGATTTAGTTTTGCAATATTAAAGAATGAAAAAAAGGAAAATTCCCAAAATGGAAATAAACAGGGATTAGTAGTTGTACTGAGTTTGAGTGACATAACCATTGATTTTGACAAGTATAAACCGGTACATTGGTTTACTCCGGTCAAGTAGATGTCTATCCCAATCAGACCGGATTCCAAATGGGTTCTCACTTAACCACATGCACCGGTCATTTTCGGTATTCTCTTCAACCAGCTTTCCCTCGGAGTATTTCAGAAACTCTTCTCTCTTCAACCGGTCATTATGCGTTCATAAGATTTCGTGTGAGTTAAACCGAATCAAACCGAACTCGTTTTCTCTAAAGTTGTTACCTTTTTATCCAGCGTAAAAAATCAGCAATGGCCTCTGCATCGTTTATCTGTGATCCGGTTTGTTAAAGTCTAGATTTTGACAATAGAGCAGTAGAAAACCCAATAAAGACTGAATGATCATACGAGAATCGACAATATCGTATTTGACTAGAATTGTGTTATCACCACGAAACCCGGATGATCATACCAAAAGAATCACAAACCAACTATGCCATGACATTTTCAAATGAGTACTTTACACATTTCAATGTAATCCAATGCTGAAGCTCGAAGTGTAAATTCTTACGTCGCTCCCTGGTGAATTCTCTTGCTTCGGTTAATCAAAACCAAAGTACCTGAAAGATCAATGTAAGATGAAAAATTGAAGGAAAAAAAAACAAGAACTCTTAGGCTCCAAAAACAAGTCACAAAACCCAGCGAAACCTCGAAAGGTCAATACGATAGCATGATAGTGAAATAAGTTGATTCTTTGTTATACGAATTCAAATCTTAAAATTGTATTCTAAATTACATAAAAACAAGTAAAATATGGTGATAAATATATGTATATAGAATATGTAATATAGCGGAATTGATCTTCTGTTTCTACGTGTAATCGTTGAATCTACATCAGATAAAATGCGCAAAAACAATGAGTTTTTTTAGCGTTTTTTTATGTGTATGTAACAAACGAAGTCATCACATAAAAAATCATCTATATTCGTGACCAGATATCATAAACCTGTTAACATGTTAATTAACGGATTTTCAATTATGTCATTTAATTCCACTCATTATTAAATTGAATGATGTAATCACAGTTCTATAAACATGAAAAATTTATTAATATAAACTTTTTTGGTGATATAGTTTTTGTGAGGTCCGTGAAACATGGTAAGTCGGTTCACCGACTTACCTATGTATATATATATATATATTTATATTATTCATTATTAGGGTTTCAAATTTAAACAGAAAAGAGAGCCGCCGTGGGTTTAAACCGAGAGAGAGAAAGAAAAAAAAAGGGAAGAAGAAGGAAGAAGGAAAAAAAAGAAGAAATTGAAGAAGGATCTTCAATTTTCATCGCGTTCTTCGTGGGTGGATTGTAATCGCGATTGTGGTAATTTTTTTAATAATTCGTTGTGATTATTCACTTAATTCGAATATTTATATTATGGAATTTATGGAATTGAATGGATCTATAATAGGAAAAATTGGTCGGTGTTGTTGCTAGCAATTTTAGCCAGAATCGTCAAATCATCGGGAAGCTAAGGTGATGATTTTCTCCACCCTGATTTCGGATTTGTGATCGATCTATGGAAGAGATTATATTTTTAAAATGAAGCATGATCACGATAGAATTTATAGGATCATAATGGAAAAAAATGAGACGTTACAAGTGCAATTGGATTAAAACCCTAAATTGTCGTAGGAGAATTTATGATAAGTATATGAGCTGTATAAGTGACTAGAGATGATCTAGAGAATTGACGTGCGACCAAGTGTTGGGGTCGGAGAACGTCGATATTTGGGTTCGGTGTTTAAACCGAGTGAATATCTTGTTAGTGTGCTCGATCGGGTGGTTTCACACTCGAACCTTCGGAAGAAGGCGTGTGCGAGCGCGTTGGTGAGAGTTGTCACGTGAGGAGTATCGGGTCGATGACGTTAGTATTGCGACACTTGGATCTGGGCCGGCGTCATACCGTGTTGGGGTTGTGGTAACCTTTCGAGCGACGGAGCGCTGTATGATACTGATAGCTGGGGTACGTTGTGACCTTGCGAGATTTTCAGTGTGTACTGATAGCTGGGGTACGTTGCGACCTTGCGAGATTTTCAGTGTAGTGTACTGGTAGCTGGGGTACGTTGTGACCTTGCGAGATTTTCAGTGTAATGTACTGATAGCTAGGGTACGTTGTGACCTTGCGAGATTTTCAATGTGTACTGATAGCTGGGGTACGTTGCGACCTTGCGAGATTTTCAGTATGCTAGGGTCTTTTGGACTTCACGAGCATATGCCCGAGCTAGAGTCATGTGGACTCTTGTGTTATGATCCAGTGTGGTACTAGTCTTAGACTTTAGATACTCAGTCGGGTTGGGTAGAGTTATCTGTATATCTTTAGTTTAGACTTTGGATATATCATTATTTTATGATATTCAGTTCGAGCGGGAGAATACGTGGCACAGAGTACGTACACGTATTGATCTCACTGAGTGCGTATGTCGTACTCACCCAATTTTTGGGCTGTCGTGGATGGACAGGATATGGCGAGGAGAAAAAGTAACGAGGTTGAGCAGCAACATGAAGGTTCACAGCGGACTGATGGGAGAGGCGTGCACGAGGTCTCGATGAGTTTTATTTTGCATTTCGTATTTATTATTTCATTACGTAACTCTGGTCTTCACGTATTTGTTTTGCTATTTGGTCCGGACCACTCTTATTTCAGAATAAATCATTTATATTTATTTTATAAATGCGTTTGAGCGATGACACGTATAGCCACTTCTTGGAGGTGATGGTGGACACTCCTAATCCCGAGATTGTTGCGGGATGGGGGTGTTACAGTTTTTTATTACACTATATATTCCAAAAATATTCATTAATTTGAAAGTTTTATCTTTTTTTTTCTCCTTATATTTTCATAGATTTCTTCCAAAATCAGTGTATTTTTTAATAATTAGATTATAACTAAATATTGTTAAAGTGATGTAAATCAATATAATTATAATATAATCATTATAATGGAAATATGTAAATAATAATTAAAATGTTAAAATATATTTAAATAATAAAATGTGAAACACTCATATAATTTTTATTTACATGTTTATATTTGGTTAATGTGTTTTTTTTAAATTGTAATAACGATGGTATATTTGTAATTTCAAAAGAAGGGTTAAGGGTCTATAAATACGTAGTTTTCCCGATCAGCATCGTCGTCTACTTTGTATCATCTGATCTCGACGATTACCAGATCGGGAACCCTGAAGAACTATTTTCCCGGAAAAAAAAAGAGAGAATTTGAATTCTTCTTCTCTAAAGATATGGGTTTTGGATTCGCGATTGGTGTTTTTGGCGTCCTGATTCTCGCTCATGCTGCTTACTCCACGGTTCAATGTACTTTGCTTCTTCAAAAATCCATTCTACATGTATTCAGATCTGTTTTCTAGGGTTTTCTCTTACGTTGATTTCGTTTTCTGGTTTTTTGTTTACAGATAGAGGATTGTTGAAGATCATGGAGGAGGAATTTTCCACGCCGCCCATGAATGTAAGTATCGGCTAATGATTTTTTATTTTACACAAAAATTTCCTGGGAATTTTGACTAGGGTTAGGGTTTCGAGATTCTTCAAGTTCCGATTTTTGTATAATTATGAATACGCAGGTTGTGTTGGAGTTGATTATAGGACTGGTTCTATGTATGTGGGCTGCTTTGACTGTTCCTGGGAAATTTCTTTCGATTCATCCAGATTCCGAAGAGAACAGGTCTGTTTGTGTATCAATGATACTCCAATTTCATATCACATAACATGATTTTTGTTCTGTTCCTTCATGTTTTGTTGGATCTAATGTAAGGATGTTGTGTTTCTGATTAGGTTAAATGTGAACATAGATCTATTTCTTGTCTAGCTTTTAGCTTAGAATGAAACAAAATCTAGATGCCATGGAAGTACCATTGCACAGTAAGATTTCCAGTGATTAGCCTGTGGAAAATCGCGTTAACCTATCGCCAATTTACATCGTTTATATCTGTTGTCAAATTCCATAAAAGAAGAATGAATTTTAATGCAGAAATTCAGCAGCATTACTAATTTACTTGTTTTATAGTCTTGTTCATCATCTATTATATCCGAGTCATTCGTGGTGCGTGAGTAGGGGGAAAAGGAAGACTTGCGAAATAACTTTGCTCATACGGGATTTTACTATGTTCGAAAGAATATATTATCTTTTGTGTTGGAATTTGCTATAGGGCTTAGGGCTAAGACTAGTGATATATCTCTTAGCCCCTCGAGTTCTTTTGTGGGTTGTGCTGTTTTCATCTGATTGATGAGTGATGAGGAAACGTTTTTTCTAATGAATGTATATGTTTATAGGACGGTTTCTCTACCGGATAACTTGGAATTCATGATCTTCAATCACCGTGGCCGATTGTTCCCACCAGAGATGGACATGAAGTTCAAATTTTGATCACAATGCAAGGTCTATCCACATGTGTGCTACTTCTTTTATAAAGGTTTGAACCAATTTACCTTCGTTTTCCTCTAAATATGCTTCGAATTCGTGGTTAATGGAAGATGATGATTTGTGGAATTTGAACACCATTAGGATATTAGATTTGTAGGAGTGATGATTTATGACAATCAATATCATTTTATGAATTGTGTTTGATAAATATCAAGACACATGTTGTTAGTTATTCGTCTTCAAACCATCAATATCATCATTTTCTTCTTCCTTGACCTCACTCTCTACCATTCGCTTTAAATTGCAATCCGGTTTAAGATTTGGTTAAATTTAAATAGATCTTAGTCTAACTCAATTGTTAATTGGAAACCACATTTGAAAGTCAATCTACTCGAAAAAAATACCAACATAGTGGGTGAATGACCGGTGGAGTCGCAGTCATCCGCAAACACGGCAATTGCTTTTTCCAGCGATTGCGGACGAGATGAAAACTGACCGGTGAACGTAGTCGCTTGCAATCGTTGGAATCGTTATATTTAAAAAACTGGAAAACAATTGTGATACGATTGCGATTTGATGCGTTTTGATTAAAAAATCTTAACACCTTTCGAATTTTGTGAGACTTACAAACAAAAAACCCATTATGCATATATATATATATGTGAATTTGTATATGTAAATATTAAATAATTTTTAATTGATTTAATATTTGAAAATTTATAATTTAAATATATATTAAATCAACAAAATTTAAAATGATCTATTTTGGTACTTTTCTTCAAAATGCAATCCCAACGATTCTCTACCATTCGTTTTAAATCGCAATCGCCATCGTCACCAAACACAACGATTTCATCATTTAGATAAAATAAAACAAAACGTCATCCATCGTCGACAGAAATACCGTCAATTGCAAATGCAATGTTGTCATAATCAAGTCCAAATATATATAAACACATATGCATTTACAAAGATTGAGGTTAATCCGACTTTGAAGGAGAAAACATATAAATTGACAGGAGAAATCCAAGATGGGAAAAAGGAAATCAGACCGTTGATGTTCGTTCAAAGCTTGTTCCCGGATCATCATTAGATGGGAAAACGTTCAATCCGGTTACAAGTGCTGCAGGAGGGCCACGACGACACCTCCGTTGCATCTCGTCGACAACATCTGGTGGACCGCTGAAGAGAGCTTCCACAGATCCGTCCCTACGATTTCTAACCCATCCCTTTAACCCTAATTCCTTTGCATTCTCTACTGTCCAGTCCCTGTAGAACACTCCTTGGACTCTCCCCTTTATCACAACCCTCACCTGTAACACTTCCATCAACATTATCATTATCAGTTCACTGTAATTAACTTAAGGGTCATTTTCAGTTTCATCAATGGAAACTGTTGATCTATTACCACATTTATTCAACAATTCATACATCAGATGGAGTAAAAGTGTGAACATTTGAACTTAGATTTGACCCTTCTGAATGAAGCAACAATGGCGAGAAATGCAGAAAATTTTGGATTACAATCGAAGGACTTTCGAATTCTATCAAATATGGATTTGGGTCTAACTAATACCAAAAGCTAGGTCAACATTTTTCCTCGGTGTTGAAGCGTGAACACACAATCAGAGACCAATATCGGTATATTTAAATCATAACGAAGCTAGCTCTGATATCATGTCACATATGGGATTGGATCTGGCTAATCCAAAAACAATTCAAGGATTTTAGGGTTATGTGCTTAGGCCACTTTTGGACAATACATCACAACAAATACTTACAAGTGACATTCATCAGTGATTGAATGTTCAATATAATTGATGAATGCTTTAGCTAGTTTCTGCATATGAATGCATTCAAGTTCATTACCATATAACTTTGATTTTTTTTTTCTATTAAAAATATAACTTCGGATTGTTCATCACACTAAATTGATCAGAAATATAAATCCAAAACCAGATATGGAGAACTCGAATTTCACCAGTGAATAAAACCATTAAAATTCATGTCAACCAACCCACCTCGTGATAAACCCTAATCTCAACAAAATCGATTAACAAAATAACAATCATCGCATTTCAACTACGATAAGCTCGAGAGCGCACCGTATTGGAGGAACCTCGTGATAAACCCTAATCTCAACAAAATCGATTAACCCGACTCTTAAATCACTAACAAAATAACAATCATCGCATTTCAACTACGATAAGCTCGAGAGCGCACCGTATTGGAGGAATCAGACTGATGAAGAGGAAGCTCGGATCCGGCATTAGTGGTCATGGAGGACAGATTACGAAGATGCAGATGAGAGAGAGAGGTGAGAGGATTACAAAACGGAATAAGACGAAGAACAGAAGAACTCGGATGATGAAGGAAACTGGAGAATCTACGAGGATAATTAACGTTGAATCTAAATCGTGAAGAAGAAGGAGTAGCAATGTGTAGAGTCTTCAGGAATCTGATTGTTTGGAATTTTGGAATCGACGCCATTTTTGGAATGAATTTTCTCTGATTGATTCTGGTTTTGCCTATTGCCCTGACCAATCCGGTTCTATCTAACCGGTTTCGGTTAACTTCGGTTAGGTTGAGATCTTGAACAAAATAACAAATTTCTGTACCAATGTTCTTGAGGATCTAATTCGCTTTCTAGGGCGAACTAGATATATAAAGTAAATAATATATATATATATATATTTTAATAAATAATATTTTTATATTATCTATAATAATTGATAATAGTATATATGATATTTATTCGACTTCAATATATAAATATTAGTCATAATTAAGCTATTAAAATTAATATAAATATTTTAAATATACATTATTAAAATAACATATTCAATATAAAAATCATTTAAAATTATGTTTACACTATTTTAAACTGTCTAAATGATTGTCAATATTGTATCATCTATATTATCGTTTGTACGAATATGTAGAGATCCGAAATCGTTAAACATCTAAAAAAATAAAAATACTAAATGATATTTTACCCACATTTTAAAATTGAAACTTACCGACTTTAATATTGATTTGTTATGGCATAATCCTTCATTAATATGAAATCAAATCTAATATAAGATAAATTAGATCCGAACAAAAAGCAAATAATAGAACAAGAAACGCAAACACGATTGTGATGCGGAACAAAATAACGAAAATAATTAGGGCTAATATGGTTTGGAAAAAGAAGAATATGGGTGAATCTGAAATCACCATTCTTCAAATTAGGAAGTTTGATTAAAGAAAATAATATTATGGGTTTTCAATATATAATAGTAATTTGGACGATAATGTTCATATAATGTACTTGTGGGGTCATTTTCGAACTTTTTAGAAGATTGTGGTCTCTTTAAGATACCTCTCAAATCTTCACTCACACTGCATAAAATAAACTAGACTCGGCCCATAAGCCCATTAGTTACGGTTCAAACCGAACCCGGTTTAATTTACTTGCATTTTTCTAAACCAATTATTATCTATTTGTTTTTTTAAAACCAAAATTATTACATATTTTTTTATTCTATTTTTGCCAAGTTTTTTTTATTAATTTCAAACATACAAAATTGTTGACTATATTAAGTTTAAACAAACAAAACGGTCAAATTAATTTCAAGGCTTCTAAAAGTCAAAATTTCAATTTAAAAGCGTAAATACTTTTTTTAATCTTGATATTCAAAGCGCTATAATATATAGCTAATCATCAATGGATAAGACTTTTGAACTTAGAACATAATTCAAAAGAATGAAATATTTAAAAAATAATAACCACGATTATTATTTAATATTATTATTATTATAATAAGTCGGGATCTTGGTGGAAAACTTAACGCACGTGTGGCTGCGCGACCAAGTAAAAATGGAAAAGTCCTACAAAAATAAATAAGTGTAATAAATATTTAACACAGAAAATAATAAAAATGATTATTTTTATGGTAAAGGTGATATATAAATTTTATTTTATTTCAATTTTATTTTTTATAAGAACCTATTTTTCAGTATTGTTCTTTAGTTAGCATGTGATGTATAATGTATCGTGTGTAATTTTCAAACAAAATTAAATACTCTAGTACAGATAATTTATTATAATTTTTCCATCACACACATGAAACTTATTTTTTTATCCACATATATACGTTTTTTTAAATGGAAAAATTTGATAAATCTGAAAAAAAAATCTTTTTAAAAAATATACTTCAATACAGATAATTTATTCTTATTTCTCCATCACACACATGAAACTTATTTTTTTATCCACGTATATACGAATTTTTAAAAATGGAAAAAATTGATAAATCTGAAACAAATATCTTTTTAAAAAAAATATGCATATTCATCCATTAATATAACTTTTAACGGAAATTTAATTTTTTTGATATAAAAGCGAAACATATTTGATAATTATAACATTATATCACCAAAATTAATTTATTTTTAAATCGATTCGCTATTTAAAAATAATTTTAACTAGCAACGCATATATGACTTTTAGAGAGAAAGAAAAATCGAATTGTTTCAGTAATTAAATGTATAATTATTTATTTGGTCCAGTGTGGCCCACCGTTGGGAAGACTCGTGGCGTGCAATCCAAATCAGAAGGGACCATACCATTTGTATGTGTGTATATATATGTGAATGTATGTATATATGGTATCATCATCATCATCATATACTCCATTGTGATGAGATGATGGATAATCATGCATGTTATGCATATTCATACCAAAGTTAATTTCAATATTTTAAATATGTTGTGTTTTGTTTAGTTATAGGACTTTGTTTGCACCAATTAATTGAATTTTGTGTGATATTAATATCTGTTAAATTATATGGTTTTTATTAATTATATTAGTTTTTATATTAATTTTAATTCAAAATTTGATTAATGGAAATCTATTTTTTAAACGAAATAAACAATTAGAAAAAAAATTCATTCTATACCAAACCCACTGACCAAACTCATAAAAGTCATATTCAAAGCTGTGTCAGAAACATCAGGCTAAGCATGCCATTGTATTTAATTATATATATATATATTTATATATATACATATAACATACGCCATTATAAATTTTTAAAAAGATACACCTTATAATAAATAATGTAATATGCTTGTGTATGAAAAAAATATTGCATAATATAAAACTACTTAAAAAATCAAAACCAATGGCAAAAAACAAGAGAGAGAAAACATATAATCAATATTTTAAGTTTAATTTTATTTCAACCTAATGATATTATAAACAATGAGTGTTAGAACTCCAATTAAATTAATAAATTAGATAGACAAAAAATACATTTATAATGGAGCAAGTTATTGTTTACACATGTAAGAGTATGTCCCAATAAATAAATATCTTTCTATATTTTTACTCCTTACAAATTAACAATAAAAATCACAAATTCCAAATTTATAATGAATAATTCATTTTATATAACATGAAGCTTTATCTTCAATAATCATTTATATCGATTGAATTATTAAATTATAATGGAAGTATTTCGAACACACGAGTAATATATAACGTCAGTCCGTCCAGTATTTAATAATTAATATTATTATAAAAACAAATATAATTAAAGTTTATTTTATTTTCCGTTCATTCTATCCTTTATACCTTTCCCACTTGTCACGAAGATCGTTTTCTTTTCACATGTTATTTCTTTATTGTAAATAATATTTGTAATGTAAAAGTGTCATTTTATTTTTTATTTTAATAATATGTTCGTCTAAAAAGTGAAAGATGGAAAAATCTAATATCATTTTGATTGATTTTGTAACGGTACATTTTAAATTTATCTGCAACAACGTCGATATAGAGATAGTTCGAGATAATTCAATTTGTATTAAAAAGAATAGAAAAAAAAATATTTTCTTCATTGAAAACAAAAATTTACTCCATCCTATATAAATGAATTGGGTAGAATATTAAAAAAACGATAAGATTTAAAAAAGACATTGACTTTAAGATTCAAAATTTGCAACGATAAAATGATATGTTAATATTATTATTTTTAGAAGGCATAATATAATATTAAACGAACCAATAAATAACCAACCCCTAACCACAAAAATCCAACCCAAACCGGCCGGTTTTAGCAAATCCTAATTCATTTCCGAGATGGTATCATGGTCCTCTCTCTCTCTCTCTCTCTCCCTATCTCATTTTAAGATATCCTGTGATTTGAATCGATCCTTCGAGCGATCAACAATGGCCGTTTCAGCGCGTGAGGAGTACGTCTACATGGCCAAGCTCGCGGAGCAAGCGGAGAGGTACGAGGAGATGGTGGAGGTCATGGAGAAGGGAT